>MINK01172354.1:0-25260 GCA_001735545.1 Phormia regina
AAAAAAAAAACACCAAAAATTATAATTTTTTTTAATACAATTTTAATACATAATTTTAAACTTTTAAAAAAGAAAATGTCAGAATCTCAATTTTTCATTAAAAAAACAACAATATTTTTCACTAAAAGTTATACATTTTTTTCTTTCTTGGAAATTTGTTTGTTGTGTTAAAATTTCTTTGAAAATTTCATAAAAAATGTACTCGATACATTTCATTAAATTTCCAAAAGTTTTAATTTAAAATTACACTCACAACTTTCACTAAAATATTCACCTAGTTTCTTTTATCAAATTTATCTAAAAAATGGGTATAAATTCCAGCTTTTTTTTCCTAAATCATAGAATTCTATAATTTTAATCGATATTGTCGAAACAAATATTATGATGTTTTTCACTAAAAATTTTGCAAAAACCGAAAATTTCAAGAACTGTTTTTCAAATGATTAAATAAATAAAATGTTCCCGTTAAATTTCGAATAAAACTAATTTTCAATTTGAATTTTCACTGATAATTTTTATAAAATTTCAGTCAAATGTTACCAAACAAATTTTTTCTAAAAAATACGAAATATGTTCACTAAAATTTTTATTCAAAATTTCACACAAAACTGCAACTAAAAAGTTTCAAAAGACTCAAAATTTTTTACAAATTTTGCTAATAATTTTCATTAAGAATTTCGCAAAATATTTTATTATAAAGTTTGTCAAAAAAAACTTCTTATCAAAAATTTCACATTAACTTTCATTAAAAATTTTACAAAAATTTTATTTGCAAATTTTCTTAAGAAAATTTCTTTTAACTTGTCAATAACTTTTCATTGAACATTTTAATGCAATTTTTATTAAAATTAAGATTTTTCTTCTAAGAAAATTAAAGCATTCATTCCAAATGCGATTACGTTTGTATATCTACAAACGTAATCGCATTTGCTGCATATAATCCACTAATGGAGGACTTGCTATTGTAGGGTACCCATTAAATTCGTTATAAACCTGTAAAGAAAACAAAATTACTTCATTGGTATCATAATTTTATTTATATTTTCTTTAAAATTATAATGTTTTGTGAAATAAACAAATAGTTTTTTTTTTTTTTTTTTTTTTTTTTTTTTTTTGTTATTTTTCGATTCTCAACAAAAATTTACACTTGTGTTTTGTTGTACAAAACTTCTATTACAACAAAAAGGAGAGATGTACATATCAACCAACAACTACTGATAGTTTAGATTTTTTATTTTAAAATTACGAAAAACTCAGCAGGAGATCTAATTTTTTCCTGAACTAACAAAACAAAATCTTTTTCCCCCAATAATTAAAAAAAAAAAAAACAAAAATTTTCATTTATTTTTATCGGACCAGGCAAGCACACGCTTAAGAATTTTACTCGCGCTTATTTCCATTTTAGAAGGGGATTTCCCGTGACACAAGCACGTGTCTCCCCTCCAATACTCCAAATCGGTCTATTTTTAAAGGTTAAACTATAAAAACAAACAAAGATTGTATGATGGCACTTTTTTTTTTGCCTTCTTGGTCTAGAGTAAAAGGAATCAAAAGTAAGACCATATGTTGTCATCATAGTTTTTGATATTTCTTTTTTTGTTTTTGTTTTTATTTATTTTTATTATTGTTGTTGGTTATGGTGATGGTGTTTTTATTGTAAAATCCTCTTTAAAATAAAAATTCAACAGAAATGTTTTGTATGTTTTCATTATGAATGGGGGGAATAATATGTTTTCTTATTTTAAAACCCCATTTTCATTTACCAAAACTTAAATATCATACTGGAGTTTAAAAAAGAGATATTCTAGAAATAAAACTCTATTTACGCAAAAACAAATTGTAAAAAGGGAAAAGACACTGAGGAAAATATTTGGCAAAAAACCGTTTTAAGATATTTGAGATTATATTAAACACTTTATTACCCAACAAAGATTATTAATGTTTTCAAGATCTTTAACTGAATAAGATCTGGGATTTATAAGATTTTGGTTTTCATAAATATTTTTCTCTCAGTGTTTTTCAAAATTAAAACAAAACTATTAAAACTCCTGCAATATTTTGCTTTTTATAGCATGCTCTATGACATTAGATGGTACTTTTTCTCCTTATTTTTGGTATTTGAAAAATGAACCCTCTTTTTTCCTAAATATAAGCCCTTGGCATAACTATACACGTACTCCAACTTCACCATCACCTCGAACTAAATACTCTACAACGAACTTAAAATCAACCAACATGTGTTGTTTGTTGCCTCCTCTTACATACACATTCATACGTTTTCAAGTACATACAGAGCTGATAGTTTTTATGTTGTAAAAGTGTCAGTTTAAATTCTGCTCTTTTCTGTCAATCAAAATCTAAAGATTTTTTGACACTTTGTATTTTTTTTTTTTTGGTTTGGTTCGGTTTAGTGTTGTTGTTGATATGAATTTATGTTGCATTAGAATTTACATATTCATAGACTCATACTTGTTATTACCGCTACTTTTTTGTGGATTTATTTTTTCATTTACTCTTCATAACTCAAGTGTGGCATGCGACATTAGTTTAAAAATTGTATTTGACAGTTTTCTTTTTATTTCGTGTATATTTTTGTTAGTTTGTATTTTAAATACTCTGGTGGATTAGATTTGTAGATTTTTGTTGGGGGTTTTAAAGTTGTGTTATTTTGTTGTTATGTATGTTTAATAGGGATCAGTGATTTGTTTTGAATATGATTTCAATATTTCAAATATGTCATTTTAGTTTCAATGTTATTTGACAACACAGTTGTTGCTGTCAAGTAAATTGTAGGATTTTTTTGTGAAAATTTTTGTAGGAGTCACAGGAAAGTGCTTTCCTTAGAATACAGAGATTTTAGGGCGAAATAAATAGAAACATGTAATGAATATTTTCATCTTTGAATATTAATTGGAATAAAATCGTAGCTAGATCTTTGACTAGACTATAGAATAGACTATAGACTAGACTATAGACTAGACTATAGACTAGACTATAGTCTAGACTATAGAATAGACTATAGACTAGACTATAGTCTAGAATATAGTCTAGTCTATAGTATGTTCTATAGACTAGTCTAGTCTATAGACTAGTCTATAGTCTAGTCTATAGACTAGTCTATAGTCTAGTCTATAGTCTAGTCTATAGTCTAGTCTATAGTCTAGTCTATAGTCTAGTCTATAGTCTACAGACTAAACTATTAAATATAGATGCTATAGAAAGTCTATAGACTATCACTATAGAATATATTAAAGACCTATACTAGAAACATGTAAAACAATGTAAATATACAGGAATACTAAAATATATGGGATGAATCTAGTATCCGTAGACTATTACTAGAGAATAGGCCTAGTAAACCAGATATTTAATAAGAGTATAGAGCTAAAACTATAAAACAGAGTAAGACAATAAAATATAATAAAATCATTAAAAAAAAAGAGATTATTATATTTTAAAAAATCTGTCAATTAAAAACATCTCTCAAAAATAAAATAAATTGGCATTTTTATTAAAAACTAAATTATTGTCAATATATTATACGCCTTATCAAATTTTTTTCTATATCCTTTAACCCTTCAAAAGCCTTTAGGCACACCCACTTCACTAATCCCTTAACTATTCAAATCGATAACAATTTACAAATAATTTTAAAGAATTCTCTCAATATTCAACATCAATTATAACACACTTACATAATTTTACATAATTATCTAATATTGTTGTTCTTCAAAAAAAAAAAAAAGAATCTTATAATAACTCTTTTACAAGTTCACAAAGCATACACATGATTATGATCATCATCATCACATTAAAAATGCAACATCAAAAAGTGGGTATTTCTGTATAAATGTAATATTACGAAAAATACACTTTTGTTTTTCTCTTTCTTGTCAATCAATTAAATGTGACTGAAGAATCTATACAATACGCACAACAATAACAACAATAATAAAAACAGCAGAAGCAGCAACTACATTAACAACTCCCAAAGCAATCATCAATCTAAAAATGAGCATAAAGAACCTACAGAAAAGCAAAAGACAGACAAAGGGACAGACAGAAAAACTTATAATACTTTCAAGACTCGTACAACAACAAGCATTTAATCAAGTATAGTTATGTATCTTATAGACAAAACCAACTTACATACATCCATCCATAAATCCAACCATACATCCATCCATCTATCTATGTATGTATGTATCCAAGCAAATAAACATTTACCATACAGCCAGCTAAATCTATAAAACCAATGTATTCATCCATCGAAGCAACCAACCAACAAACCAGCCATCCATCCATCCATCTATACAACAATCATCCATCCAAGTAACCAAATTGATCATCACATCTCTATACTTATTAAACATGTGGACAGGCAGACGGACATTTAAAATGGTCTGTCCATAGAATATAGTACTTTATCAGTGTATTGAAGGAGAAAAAAATCGACCACTTGTATATCAAATCAACAATAAAAAATTAAAGACAAAAAAAAGAAAAAAAAAAAGACCTGAAACTTAAAAAAAGAACTGGAGCTCGTTTTTTTTTTTGTTTCGTTACTACAAATACTACTATTACGTCCTACTACTGCAACAAATATCCGTAGAATATGAGTGACTGTGTCTACTCCCCTTTCTTATCTTTATCTTTTCTGTTTCATTTGTTTATTTATTATTTGCTTAAATCTTTATCGTTTTAATACTCTGGCCCTACATTAAGAAGATGATATACATAAAACAACGAACCCTATATAAAAATTATTAGAATAATGTAAATCATCAGGTTAAATCATTTGAAATCTTCTTTAATTACTACCATTATCATAGACACTACATCAGGGAGCAAAAAAAAAGAAAACGATATACCAACCATTTTGCTTCATATATTTCTCAATATGTTGTAAAAATTTTATATTAATTTTTTCACGATCATGTATCTAGTGTAGGGTGTTTAAAAATTCATTGTAGTACTCTACGAAATCTTTTAATTTTTTGATTATACAAAATAAAAAAGTAAAACAGGAATACTATGTTTACTATAGAATACTACATAATAAAAACAGGCCTTTATTTCTTGTACACTCGAGACTCGTTTAACGGTAATTTAATTTAAAGTTTTTAATATATTTAATCGTTAGCTGTGGTTACTAATCACTTTAGGGTTATACCTTCAAATTGATCGGAAAATAAAATCTGCTAATAAAGTTTAAAGACATTTTCAAAAGATGTGATCATATATATATCTTGCAAGAGAAAAACGTGATTCATTACATGAAAAGCATCATCAATGTGGTTTACAAAAAGAACGATTCATTCTATTTAGTAAGAGCTACCAATGATCTTTTATATGATTATTAAAGATTTCCCGGAAAAAAACTACGATCATTGATGGCAAATTCTTCTAAGCACAAGTGGTGTTTTATTACTATCTTAAAGTGTCAACATAAGACATGTTTTTGTGATGATTCTCCTCTGGGAGTTTTATTTTTTATCATCATTCTTTTCAGAAGGGTAATGACACTTAACCCAGTATTTAGATTTGGTTTATTCTTACCAAGGAAAATACTTCTTAAACTAGTCGTTCTAAGTATTTGACTTCGTTGTCTTTTTTTGGCAGTACCATAGTTATCGGATAGTAATTCTCAACATAATTTTATCAGTGTTTATATTTGGGTTCTGATGAACCAAATTTTCAGCAACAGAACTTTGAGCACAATCAAAGCTATGATAAGTCTGTATGCTATATCGAAGCGAATTGTGCAGTGGCATTTCTTTAGAACTCATATACTTGTATTAAGTTGCAAGGGAGCTCTGAAACCACTAAACCGATTTAGATGAAACTTGCAGCATCAGTAGAGGAGGAGTTAAGCTTAAAACATTGTTGGCTGCAATCAATAGCTGGAGCAAAGTTTAGTACCTCGAGGATGAAAAGCATAGCTGTGCTTAGCCTTTTGTAAATATGAACCGATTTAGAATACTTGTACATTTATTAATTCTCCTAAGTAAAACGATGAAAAACTTGTTAATTGAGCTAAATAATTTCTTACCGTTTTGATATTTTTTTACCTTAAAAAATAAATTTCTCATTTTTGGCCAATTACATTAGAAAATTCAATATGGCAAACCAGTTCAAAGGACCATAAGCAAGTTACAAACAAGTTAATATTCAAAATCATGATTTGAAGAGAAGGAGAGAGCAAAATTTTCTTCCATTCTTAGTGGTGAGTTTCGGCAATATAATTACCTTACACCTTATTATTTGATTTCATAAATAGATGTTTGGTGGACAAAACTATTTGTGAAACCGTAGGTAAAGTCATCTTTTAATTGAGGTAATTGTCTCCCGGTGACTGTATCCGGACACGAAGTTACTGTTCATACCCATCACTCGAAAGGAATTTGGAAATAATACATCATATAAAACAACTAATTTTGCTGCCCCTCTAACACCGTTCAAAGAGGCTCAAGTTTGCTGAAACCTTAAACTGTTTATGTATGCAATCGATGTCCGTAAATAAAAAGTTTTGTACACAAAATCTTACAACTCTACTACTCCGAAAACTTCTGCTGCTGCTGCTAACTCTAAATGTATGGGTGTGTAAAGTTGTATGGGTATTTGTATATTTTTATGTTCAAGCTACAGCTACTACTACAACAATAACAACTAAGGCAACGAATGAGTAGTACTTGTCGAACCATTAAGGCAATGACCTGTTTTTCATTTCGATAAGTTTAGGTTACATTTGGATGGATAGATATATGGTATCGAGCTAAGCACATACATGCATACATACACTCACTCATACACACATACATATATAATATCCATCTATCTACCAGATACTTGTAGTTATTATAGTAAGAAAAGAAGTACTGTTGTGGTTTAATCGTAAATACATTGGTTGGGTTAAACACCAGCAACAACAACAACAACAATAATAATAAAAATAATAATAATGACAATATGAATCTTAAGTTTTTACTGTTGTTGGCGTATTTTGTTTATGTATGTATGTAGATTTGTTTATGTTTTGTCTCTTTCTAACAAACATATTTTTTTCAACAAAAGAACAATATAGAACGGACGGATTGAGAGACGGACTGACCGTCTAACAAACCGTCAATTTAAGTGCCAAGTTAAGTTGACGTTGTTGAGGTTTATTTTATATGTTTTATTTTAATGTATGTGTATTTTTCAAACAAGAACAACAACTACATACATATAAAAGTATAAAAATGATCGAGTGTGTAATCGTATGCTAAAAAAAAAAATCAAGTTGAAGAAAAAAAGAAATAAAAACGCAATCAGCTGCAGCTGTGTTTACATTTTGAACATGTTACAACTTGATTTTAGGTTTATATTTATATAATTTTTTTCTTTTCTTTAATTTTCATTGTTGTTGGTGTGTATTTTCGTTGTTGTTGCTGCTTTTTCATATGATTATTCCTCAACATGTTGCAAGTTAATAGTAAGAAAAATATGATTCTTGTTGAAGAGAGAAATACTACTATTAGTATTTATAAGATACTACGGTATAGTTGTCGATATAGCGTATTCCATAGTAGTATAGAGTATAGCCTGATGTGGTCAAACCAGTTCTTGATTTGTTGTATAGTATTTTTTTGCTGCAGTTATTGTTGTTGGTGTTTTTCTAATGTAATTGTAAGCTTCTGCTTCATTGGAGTTTATATGCCAAGAACCACTATATGTAAGAAGAAAAAAAAACAAGTAAGGGTATAACAAATGTGTTTAAGACGAATTTGAAATACCCTGCGAAATCTTTATTCAAGACGTACATAGTTATCTAAGGATTTAAGTTTCTTTACAGTTATCATCTTATATTCATCAATTGAATCAAATTCAAATACCTGAATTTCTTAATTAAATTCAAAATAATATGTTTCAGATCTTATAAATCACCAAATCTGAAAGAAACGCGGACTGTTCACCCATACTAAGTGAAAACATGAAAATAAATGTTGAATTATAATTATTTAAACTTCATAATCTGCCCGTGTTAAATACGTCTCAATTGTATAAATTAAGAATTGAACTTCTTTGTGGAACCTATAGACACACATCGGAAGCCCAGCAGGGGCAAGTTACACAGACTGAGTATCTGTTGTTATTTATGTTTAAAGATTTTTGCTCTATCGATTGTCCTATTAGTGTTGGGTAATTATGAAAACGTCTCTGACCTATAAAGAATCATATTGGAAAGTCAGTAAAAAAAACAAGAAATCCATTTAATTAACTTCCATGTAATAAACCATCCAAATTGTGACATACTATAGTTGGAGAAGCGGAAAATGTACCTGTAGCGCCTCTTTAAATCGCTCCTGCTTATCTCAATAAAACGTTCCTCTATATATTTTTCTATCTTTTCTGTATTTTCTGATCTTGCGTTTTTTTTTTTGTATAATTTCTCTCCCCCACTCCCTCTCCGTCTCTCTCTTCAACATCACCATGAAACGACACACTATATTTGAATAAATAAAACAAAATACGTTTTAATTATTTATTTGTATAAACGATCATTTGGCCGAGTATAGATCGTTTGTTTGGTTAGTAGTAGTAGTAGTCGTATTTATGACCATTTACTACTACTACTACTCGCACTTGGTCAAACGTTTGGTCGGTCTCCTTCTACTCCACCTCCTCCGCCACTTTATTTTCTTCCATATCTTTTTTGTCTGTTGATCATCATTGTGGTTATAAATTGGCGCGCAATTTTTCTACACCCCAAACTGGCGTAATGATTATGGACAAGATCATATTTAAAAGATGATTTTTTTCTAAATATGCAATTTTACGTTTTATTTGCTGTGGCAAGTTTTGATTTAAACACACATTTATGTTGCATTTGTTGCATTATTTATTAGTTATAACTAGACTGTTGTCAATACTTAAGAACTCCACCTTTTTCAAAACCACACTTGCCATTTAATTGTTGTTGTTGATGTTGTTTTTGCTAGTGCTGTGCTTCAGTTTAGTACTCATGCAATTTGAGTTACAAGCATGTGCTTCCATTCGCACCATCAGGCGTTGTTGGCAGCACGTTCCTCTTGTACAGTTTATTTTGGATTTTGTTTTTGTTTCTAGTATTCGTTAAGAGTAGAGTATTATTTTGCGCGTTATTACTATTTTCCAGTTTTCCCGGTTTTTCAACTCTTAGATGAGTTGTTTTAAGATTTCTGTTGTTGTCGTTCTTTTGTTAATTTTTTTATTTTTTTTGCGGGTTTCTTGGTTTTCTGATTTGTTTTTATATAAATTTTGGTTTGTTGTTGCTTGTTTGGTCTGGGTGTTGCGTGGTGTTTATGTTTGCTGTTTAGTTTCCTTTTTGCAATACGTTTATGTTTTTTTATTTATTATTTGTTTGTTGTATTCTTATTATTGTTGCTGGTTTTGTTTGTTGCTGCTGCTGCTGTTGCAAGTTTGCTGTGGGCTTTTTGGTGATCTTGTGCTACTTAATGCCAACAACAGCCAACAATCAGCAGTTGTGTTGATCGTTTTGGTTTTGTAGTTGTTCATTTTATACATAAGTATGTATTACCTCATGGCGGTGGTTAAAGTTAAAATGAAAGATATAAAAAATCTTGATGTCTCGAGGGTCTTGTTGTTTCCTTTTTACGTTTTTTTTTTTTTTCATTATTTTTTTGCCACAAGTTTTACCGCAGGTAGGGAATAGAAGTTAACAAGAGCCTACTTTTTTGCAAAAAAAAAAAAAAAAAAAAAAAAAAAAAAACAGCTTGTTAGTCAATTCCCTTTTTATGACATTCAGAATTAAAGTGATTCAAGGGTTAAATTCTTTTCAAGCCAATAAAAATTTCGATTATTGATTCAAAAACGAATATATACTTATTCAACAATTTTAAACAAATGTAAACTCATATTTCAGATTTTCGGAATCTAGTTCATCATTGCAATAAGGATAAATATTGGATGTCAAAAGTTATTCTGTAGAAATGTTTAAACATATCTACAGAATAACTAAAAAAAGGCAAAGTGGCTAAAAATGTGATCACTATTTAAGAAAGCGTTCAATCGATTTTTCTATCTATAAGAGCTGGAACTAAGTATGGGGTTTCTAGAATATGGATGATGCTTATAGTCAGCGCCTTTTCTTCGCTGACTGACTGCAAAGTATTTGGAAGAGGATCCTCATATTTATGCAAAATCAAATTTAAACAGTTATGCTTTTTTTAATGAACGAAAGACTTTAATAGGACAACTTTTTTGTAATCATGATTACTCTCGTAATCCTTCCAAGTAAACTCTCGAACAATTGGTGAAACACCACAATGTATTTAATATTTATTAGACTCATTATCTCTCTCATGGAGGTGACGGTCACACGATTATACTAATCTAGGTGTTCTCTTTTTTGCTATCAACTGATACAAAATCAGCACAGCTCATAAGCAAGATTCATCTGGATCTATGCTGCAATATCAGTATACAATTTAAATGACACTGTCTTTTAAAATCAATGGCAGAATAACGAAAAATATAACAGGAATTACTATTTACTTCGAACTGCAACTACTTCAACCACATCTTTTGTCTAAAAAGTTGTGATCTCAATCAATAAAATTCGTGACAAGTTCTTATATTATTCTTCTATAAAAGAATCTATAACTTGAGATATAACATTAGATACCATAATAAAGAAAATAATTCTTAACTAGAGTTGAATATTTTAAAATAAAACTGAAGAAAAAGGATTTGTTAGCAAAGAGAACTGTGTCCATTTACAAATGAACTTAGTTTTCCTAATTGAAATCTTTTTCAATTCGAAAATTGCTTAAGTTGCTTTTTATATTTTTCTTATAAATATCTTTCTACTTAAATCTGCTAAAGAAATCTTAAAATTTAATCCCTCCAAATGTCAATTTATAATTATTAACTAATTCTATATTGCTACTGTTTTCCATGTATCTTTAACAAATAGAAAAACTAATTTTAAAAATAATAGAAATTCTAACCAAAACTAATTTCTAAAGAAAGCCATAGAAAACTCATTAAAACCGCCACAGGGGAAAAATATTAAATCAATCATATACAATTCGAAAGCTTATCTAAACCATAAATAATGAATTAAAGAAAAAAGTAAAACAAAAAATACAGATAAGAAGAAGGAACACTATTTTAATCTTAAGCAAACAGTAGCACAAGTCATAATTTCTCTTTTCTTGTAAAGTTCAAGCAACAACAAGAGCAAATCTACACAATATTACAAATGCTACTGTATACGCGTGCGCGAAATCTAACAAACACCCGCTGGTTTGTTTTATTTTGTTCTTACTTTTTTTTATTTATTTTTTTGTTTTCGTTATGGTGTTTTGGCCAAAATATATAGACAAAGCAGCAACGAAAACAACACCAACAACAACAAATAAGACAATATGGACACTTTGACTGGAGCTGTCAATAATATATAAGAAAAAAAGTCTTAAGAATAGTAAACAATACATTTAAAGCTAAACACAAGGGAGGACGACAAGGGGAGTGTGGATAGGTGGTGGTTATTTGATTTGATTCTTAAGCCAGGCAACATGCAGCGTTTTTCGCTTGATAGTCGTCGAAACATTGCAAAAACTGAGGAAACTCGATTTTAAAGCTAAAGTCGTAATAAAAAGTGGTATGACCAGATTTCGTTAAAAGTTTTAATATATTTTTAAACAGTGAGAGACAAACTTTTAAAATCAACGTCATAAACTTTGTAAAAGAAAAACGTGGTTATCATTTTTTTAGATTTAGAATCTCTGTTTTAATTTTTTGAAACTCTAAAATAATAAATTTGTTTGTTGTTGTTTTTTTATATATATTCTTGTTGTAGTTTAAACACTTGGGATGCGTATCTGTTTAGTTAAAGTTTGCCAAGCTAAAATTATATTAAAAAAAAATATTATATAAAGCTTCTTTTCTTAAAAAGCAGGTTCAAACCAGTTTGTTAAACATACAACTGGCAGTTTTATACATATATATTTTTTTTTCTAAAGGTTCAAGTACCCACCTCCTTTTATTGGATGATACCAGCGGACGTATGATGGCAAGCAGTCAGTCAGTCAGCCAGCCAGCCAGGCTGCCTCTTTATAATGCATAGATAGATGGTGGATGCTTGGATGGATGGACGGATGGTAGATGCTTGGCTGGATGGATGGTACTTGTATATTTTAAAGCCCACTCTGGAGATCTAAAGTTTAATTTAGTCTTGTCTGATTTTTTTATTTTTTATTTTTTTTGGTTCATCATCTTATGATGCAGCTGCAGATTATGATGAGATGATGACTACGATGAGGCTGCTGATTATGTTGGTTAGTTGGTGGTTGAGTGAGTGGTGTTTGTGGCAGATGCTGCTGTTTTAAGCCAGTGCTACTTACTGAATGATGCTGATATTGTTGTTGGTATTGCTGCTGCTTGTTAATGTTACGCATTCGGTAGCTACTGTATTTTGAAGCCTCGTTGATTTTCTTTTCAATTTCATACTTATAGTTTTTATTTACAATCCCTATTATAGTTTAAAGCTTTGCTTCTTTTTTTTTTTTGGCTTTTGTGCACCTTTTTTGTTGTTGTCATTGTTGTTGTTGCCATTGCTGGGTACTTTACTCATTGTCAATGTCGCTTTTATTTGTATTTTTTTACTACTTGTGTGCATTTATTGCCAAGACAAATGGTTTTTGAAAGTTTTAAATGCAACTTTAAACAACAACAACAAAAGTTCCATATTATACAATTGTTTTTTTTTTTTTGTTTTTTTGGTTAAATGTTTGTTGAACATTAAGAGTTCTCTCCTAAAGTGTAGGCACGCGCTTAAGCTTTGCTTAGCTTTATAGTAATTGTTGTTGTTGTTCTTACTATTATGTATGTTATACATATAGGTTCTGTATTTTTTTTTTTAATGTCCGTCCTAAGTTTATGGTTTAAATGCCCACTGATTTGTACAACTGTAGAGTACTAAACAAAACTTTTTACATTTATATGATCACCATTTGGTTAAACAATCACCATGATCAGTCAGTCAGTCCATTGGTACTTACAATCATGCTCTTTGTTATTTTTATATTTCGTCTGTCCATATATTTGTCTGTCTGTCCGTTTGTCTTTCTATCTTTTTATATTTGTTGTATATTATGTGGCTGCTGCTGGTCAATTTTTTGTTTTTTCTTTAAGATCCATTGTTGGAAAACATTTTCAAACATTGTATATTACAATATCAAGTACATGAATGCCTGCACAAATACCTACACATATTTATTTGTATGTAATGAAGTATTTTGATCAAATGTATACAGTTGTGAGTAAAAGTTTACAAACAGGTCAATTAAATTGCTTATTCGGCTTTAAAGTAATACACACAAAAGAAATTATTTGATTAAATGTCTTTTTTTTTTTTTGAGTAGAGTTTGGACAAGATAATGAAAATATAATTAAATCGTCTAAACGAGCTGGAGCCAATTTCTCATTAGCACTGGAATACGGACAGGTAAACCCACTTAATACAAAAACAGACTTTTAAAACCGCAAGTCCATATGCTAAGCAAAGTTTAAGAATCAATTGGCTTGAATTTAAAAGCTAGAAAACAAAGCTTTATATATATGAAAGTTAAATTTACATATCTGCGAAAACAATGGCATAAATGTCTAGGAGTAGGGCTATCTTAGTGTCCAACATAGACGTGGGCTTCTAGCAGAATGACGCAGCGTGACATTATTAACTTTGAAAATCTCAGCAGGTTTAAAATGTTGCAGTTCATTTTCATGTGATTGACTTGTTATAATTTCAAATTTTCTGTAGGGAAATGAAATTTTGCATTTGGTCTTCCTTTTATCCTCTTTTGTTTCTTTTTCAAATTTTATCAAAAAACAAAAAATTCACTAAAAATTTCAATTTTAGCTGAAAATCCAAATTTTTCAAAAACATTAAAAAATTTACAATAGATCTGAAATTTCACCAAAAATAAAAAATTCTAAAAATCTTCGAAAATTCGGCAAAAGTTAAACATTTTAGTAAAAATTCTGAATTTTATAAATAATCCAAACATTTACCAAAAACACGAAATTTCTCAAAAATAAATCATAATTTGACTGAAAACTCAATATATGGCCAAAAGTTAAAAATTTCAAAATTAACTCAAAATTTTACCGAAATGCTAAAATTCACCAATATTCATTAAAAATCTAAAATTTCATTAAAAACCCGAAAAATAAAAAAATAAAAAATTATATTAAAAATTCGAAAAATCGCAAAAATTCAAAATTTAACAGATATTTTACCAAAGAGTGAAATATACTTTAATACATAATATTAAACACCAAAAATTTCGAAATTTCGCCAAAATTTTCAAGCTTAGCAAGTTTAAAACCCAAGGTCTAGACAAGCTAAAGGATATCAAACTTTTAAAGTTTTATATTCCACTCAGTTGTAAGTAACCTTTCAGTTGCCACTATAGCTAGTCATATGATTTCCTCTAAAATCGTATAAAAGGCTGCAAATGAGTCTACATAATGTTTGAAAATTTATTAAAAAGTATTTTTTTTTAGTTATCGCAATTATAGCTGGAGTTTTTGTTGTTATTGTTGCAGTTGTTATAACCATTGTTCCTATTGTAGAATAACAATTTTTCATCGCACGTGATATGACAATTGATTTTACATTTAACTTAATTTTTGTTCAATATTTTTTCCCCAAGTTTTTTTTTTTTTTATATCCATTTCATACATTCATTTGTTATTCACTTAAATATCCATGGTTTGTTGAAAAAAAAAACGAAACGAAAGAAGTTTAGTGTCTCTTTTTAAGGTTTTATTTCTGGAAATTGTTCATTTCTAAGGCAAACTATTGTTTTGGCCTTAAAAAGAACTACAAATAGGCAAACAACACCAACCACCTCCAGTGGTGATACTGGTGGTCACTTTGCTAGTTTGTTTGTTGCTGTTGTTGTTGCTGTGTTTTAAATGTTTGACAGAGCCCACAGTGCCATTAATCATGTTTGTTTGTTTATTTGTGTTTATTTTTTCTCTAGCTCTCGGTGTGTTGCCAAATGTTGTTGGTTTTTAGTTTTCAAACGAAATGTATTTATTTGTTCTTTTTGTTGTTGTTTTTACTGCATATGCAAAATTTGTTGCTGTTGTTTAGTTGATTGCTGGTGTTGTGTTGTTAAACTTAATTTCTATATTGTAATTTTTTGTTGTAACATAAGAGAAAAAAATAAAAAATAAAATTCGCAATTGTCCGAGTGTTGCCAGAGGGCGTGTCATTACAAGACAATCAAGCACGATTTCTAAAAACAAAGTCTTCTGTTCTGTCAATAATTGTTTTATCATGACAGTTTTGTTTTTTGTTTTTTAGCATTTTATTTTCGTTTTCGTTTATTACTTTTTCATTACAAATCGATAATAATAATTACTTTTGAACAATTGTTTTAATTGACTTCAAAAAGCCAAAGCAGCAACCTTGAAGATGCAAAAGTAAAATAAAAAAAATAAAACAAACTGCAATATTAAGATTATATGTCATTAAATATGGGATGGGATATTATTAGGGGATGGGTCTTCCATAATATTAATTAAACAATAAAGATAAGGGTCAATCGCCAGAAGCTTCAACAAGTTTATAAATACTAAAACTAAACAAAGATTAATAAGATTTAATTAACATCATATATATTTCTATTTATATGCAATAAAAATATCTGAGAAATTTTTAAATAATTATAATTATTATCATCTCATAATTCAATTATTGTTATTTGTTTTCCTGAAATGTAATCGAAATGTAGTGGATTAAAAATTCCTAATCGTGCAAACATTTGAATTTTTATAATGCCACTTATTTTTGTTTTGTTTTACTTTTTTTTAAAATTATTTATGATGAAGCACAAGAAATTCACTTAAAATTTTTTATTGATGACAATTTTTATAATTTTAATGGCACTTGGCCATTAATATTTGTAGAATCCTTAAAAGAACACCATAATCATAGTTACTACCTGTACTGCTATCGCTTTGAAAGCTTTTTATGAGCCCATTTACCTAAATCATGGTGTTGTAAGAGTATTTGTGTATTTTAACGTTGCCATAAATTTTCAATTAAACATTAAACGTACATTCATGACATTTTCAAAAAGTAGTAGACAAAATACTCAACATCAAAAACAACAGCAACAAACCATAAACAAATGAAAATTTAAATAAAAACAAAATGTTTATTGTTTGTTGGCTTCTTAAGTAACAATAATAGCAGCAACAACCACAACAACAACATACACAATAACAACAAAAACAAAGAGATAGCTAAGAATCAAAAGCTAATGGTGATGATGAGTATAGAAGTTTAATGGTTGCTCTCTAATGGGCTAAAGAAATAAAGAAATGATTGGCTCTGACTTAGCTGACTGACTGAGAAGTTTTAGTTTAGTTCATTGCCGTCATTGACTCTATCAAACACATTATCACAATTATAAGTGGCAGCCAGGACAGGCCTGGAATATACAAATGAATCTAAAACCAAAAAAAAAAAAAAACGCGTCACGATCATCACCATTATTATGATCATCATAATTCGAAGTTATGTTTTCTTGATATTGTCAGCTTTTGTTTGGACATTTAAACTCTTGTTAGTTTTTTGTTTTTTTTTTTCTTTTTTGGGTTCATGTTCATTTTTATTTAAATCTTTAATTTAATACCTCAAGCTAAAGTCCCCAACAGAGGCAAAGCATCATCATCATCATCAAGTATCATAAAAAATATATGCTTATTATTATAACAACCAGCATAAATTTTATTTTATATTTTCTGGCTCATATCTATTGAATACATTGAAGGAGGCTACAAATAATATCTATCTATGCAACGGTTTGTTTACTTTTTAATATCACATAACAACTGCTCGAAATCTACAAATTAAATTAGTTCAAATGTAATTATTTAAATAAAGAGGAATATTCTTATTTGTATATTTGCAACGAATTTCATTAACCCTATGTATAAAGAGTATTTAAATATAAGAAATAATGATGATTACAGGCTCTTGGTATAATTCGCTTCCTGTCTCCTAGTCCCGCAAACTAAGTATAAAGAATATGTTATCCAGGAATATCCCGATTAAAGATTGTCAACTTACCAACAGCTGTAACAAGTTTTTACCACAGGGAGCATCTTTTAACCACAACACAGGACTACAACAATCATCACTGGTTAGACACAGTAACAGAATATGGACCTTATAGTAACTTCAAATACTGTATTCAAAGCTGAGGTCGATACGATTTAAGTACTAGCCCTGATAATCTGAAATGCTTTTAAGGAAATAGGAAATTAGATCATAGAAGATGAACACAGACTTCTCGATTATATTCAGAATGTGGTTATGAGTTCTAACAAGGATGACGAATGTTTTATGATTTCCGATCTTGCATGATGATCGTAAATCATAAAACATATAGATCATAAAACATATAAATCATAAAACATATAGATCAATTGACAAGAAAATGTCTTATACGTAATGGAGTCATGCCATGAATGATATTATAAACATTTGTCGCATCCATATTATTAAACAAGCTATCACATTTTCTGTCCATTTTTATGGCAATTTATTGCGCGCGAACTGTCAAGTACTGCCTATATGACCTAGTTTGGAAATGATTTTCATCTTCATTTATCACGCAGAGAACCTTACTGGTATTATATCCTTCCAATAACCGAGGTTTACCTCGGACTTTTTGAACTCAGTAATGGATTATTTAAACTCAATATATCACAACTAATATATGTGAAGCTGTCAAATCGTTCGCATTAATTTATAGGATTATGAAAATAGTTGAGAGAATGGAATCACCTTTCTATTCTTAATCATGACAAAACATTACTCTCAAATAAACTTTTAAATGTAGGGTATACATTTGAAAATTATACTTGGACCAAAATGTCAATCATATTTACTTGTTTTACGTTTTGTTTAATTTTCTTTATGGCTCTTTTCATACTTCATTTTGGTGTTTTTTATGACGATTTTTAATTTTTCATAAAAAAAACACACAAATACACACACTCGACACACATGTATACATAATAAAATGTATGTTTAGTAGAATATGTTGTTACACTGCAGCAGCAGCGAAATCAGCTCATGATAATGATGATCATGGTATTATTACTCTTATTTTTGTTGTTGTTGTTTTTATGAAGCTGATCTTTAAGTTGAACACCTGTGTTCTTTTTATAAACAGAAGTTAAGTGTAGGTTTGTTTATCTAAACGAGGGCTGGCCGAAAATGTTTTTAAGAAAAAGAAACAAATAAAAATATAAAATGGGTTTTTTTTTTAAATCGTAAGCAACTAAACTTAATTTAGATTTTGAAAACTATTAGTTTATACCTTAAAAAATAAATTTTGCTGTGCTCCTCGTTTATGTATTTATGTTGACTCTTAGCCTGTTTGCTCGAACTCTTGTTCATACGTTTGTTTATTTTCTGATCTTCAAGTGTTTGAGTTTTTGGTTTTTGCCATTTAATATTTGTTTTATTTTTATTTTTTTCTGTTTCACTTTTTTTTACTAAGCAAAGGGGGTTTCTTTTAATGACATTTGAATTTGAGTTTTTTCCTTCATTTATAAAAAAAACATACGCCTTTAAGTTTCAATATCTTTTGTACAATAAGAACCCTCTTTTTTTGATAAAAAAAAAAAAAAATTGAACATGTCCAGACATGCTCAAAATTGGTTTAAAATTAAACATACAAACTCGGGGTTTCAATCTTATCTTTTGTTTTATATTTTATGATTTTTTTTTTTGTATATTTGTCGATGGATTTTTATGCTCCCCATTTATGTATTTTATTATCACTGATCTTGAGGAGTAGTTGTCTGTGGGTAAGGCTGACTCTCTGTCTGGCTTTAGATTTAAGTGTACTTTTATATATGTATGTATGTATATGTTTGTATGTTATCCATTAGGGCAATTTGTGTTAGGGTCTATTGGTGTATGTGTGTATAAGTATATTTAAAACTACTGTGACTACCAATTAATTTTGTTAACCCTTTTGGCTTTTGAATTTTATATTTAACCCCGTGGCTGTGTTAAACAAACACACATCTTTATATAGCTTTACTAGTACTATTAAAAATTATTAATTTATTTTTTTATATTCTTTTTTATTATTATTTTATTTTGATTTTTTTTTTTTTTTTTTTAATTTTTTTTTCTTTTTTTTTTTTTTTTTTTTTTTGAATTTTTTCTTCATTTTCAATTTGTTGAAATCAATACTCGTTACAAATTAATGTAATTAAGCCATTAGTTATGATCGTTATAAATCGTATAAACAACAATCCGTTACACATATTCATTTATTTATTTTTTTTTTTTTTTTCAATTTGTATCTAAGCGTTTGACTTGCTACACAAAATTATAAAAATGTAAATTAATTTCGTTAGTGTGTTTTATTTTTCGAACTGTTATAAATTAATCATAAACAAATATAAATAACAACAACTTAAGTGTGTGTGTTGAGTATATTGAACTTAAAATTAATTTCCTGTATTAAATTATAAGAACATTGTGTATTTGTAAAGTTTCTTAGTCATTAATAACTCATAGATGATAATCTTTGAAAATATATTAAACATTGTTAGTTTTAGTTGTATTAATTAGTTGATAAATTATTCATGTTTTTAGGCCTAAAGTTATTTTATTATTTTTTTTTTTAATATTATTTTTATTTGATGAAATTGAAAATGTGCTTTGATTTTGATTAAATTGTAATACCGAACTAATTTGCATAATTAGAATAATTAATCAAATTGGGTTTTAAGGCTAAAATTTTCATAATTCATTATATATAGAATTTTGTAAAAAAAATTGTTTTATAATTAGCATTGAAGAACTTTAAGCTCCTAATCGCTAATGCAAAAAGTACTTAATTTTGCAACTATAAATACTGATGGTTGATTCCTTCCGATGAGATAAATACTTTGACACTCTCTAGCTTCTATAGCTACTAAATTTCATCTGAAGTTATCAATACTTAAGAACTCCAAAGATTAATTTAATATCCGATTTAATAAATAAAAATAGTGTCAATAATTAGAGTTTTAATAAGGGTAATCCATACAATGATAATTAATAATTAAACTCGTATTTTAGATGTGCGAACATCTTTCCAAAACAAATAAACTGCACTGAAAGAATACATTCATCTCGTATCGCAATAATACATTCTATAGAACATAGTTATTAAGAAGGAGACAAGACATTTGAACAGCATATTATAAAGAAAAGTTTTGAACTGGCTAAAATACAGAATTTCGAAGAACTCAAGGTTATCATTTGGTATTCTCTGAGATATTATTTCGGTAAAACTTACATCTTAAACAAACCAAATAGATAAGACTTATGAATGTGAAAATCTGTGAATGTGAAAACTTCTTTTAGGTATAAACCCCGAATTGGTTTGGGGGTAATTTATTGCTCCATCTTTCCTACCTGACCTATATGATCAAACTTGATTACAAATATTGTGCTTCTTTTACAGCACCCGATTTATAGTCACCTCTTAAACTTTGGTGATCAAATCATTTATTATAGGATTAACAACATTCGTTCATTATAGGATTAACAAATCTGCCGAGAACATCGGCACTGCCAGTAAAAGTGTGCGGTTTAATTGCAATTTCTTTTCTCTAGACTTAACCGATATGGACGTGATTTTAACACCAAAATGGACAATATATATATGAGTATTATTCAGTTTAAAGAGATCAGTTTTTCAATCTCATTTAATGGGATAAGATAGCTAATCACATAAGTACAGAAAGCTCGGTGCAAAATTATCTTCTTAAGACAATAATGAGTTTTTCCGACAAAATAAAAAGTTAAGATCTTGGTTTTTAATACAGTCCGAAAAAATATATATCGTCAATTCGACGAGAGAATGCCCAAAAATGTTTTTTTATGTCGTCCGACTTTGGTAATATTTTGCGTTCGCATACCCTATTATAGCCATTTAAATATCTCTATTTTTATTTTTTCGAATTTCGCTTTCCGAAAAGTCTAAAATATGTGTAACTTTAAACTTCAATATCTCCAAAAGCTTTAAAAGTAATTTAAATTCCACACTCCCTCAAAAAAGTGCAATTTTTTAAATCTCTCATGGAATGAAGGATATATTTTAGACCTAAATTAGCCCTTAATACGGAATGGGCGTGATTGAATTTTTAACAAATCGTTGGTGCAAAAATCTTCAAATGCTTACGACCAACAGTTAACTTTTCTCTGCATTACATGTAACTAGTTGTGTAACTATTGAACAGATTAATATGAATTTATATTAGAGTAAATAATTATTTAAGACCCCTTTTGGAAGCATATATAGTAACTAGTTGACTCTAATGACATCACCGTGTTAAAATAATGAGATAAGTTGCTAAAGTGTAAGTAGTGTAGTGTTATTTAATAGCATTTTAACTCATTATTTGGCAATACATTGTTGGTTCCAACGTACAATCAGTAAACAAGTTTACACCGTGTCCTGTGCAGTCAATTAATTTTGTAAATGATAAATATTATTTCGAATTTTTTATGAGTTAATAATACAGAGTGTATGTTGGAATTCTAGTATAGAACCAACAATGTAGCACACAAAAATAACAACATAACAACTTATGCTTACCAATGATTAGCTAGAACAGTAAAACTATATTGTAATAATTAGAATACAATAAACATAAGAAAAAGCTTAAGTAAAAGTTCTTTCCACTAAATACTTAAGAATTTGGAATATGTGAGGTGATGAAGTTGCGTATTCTAATCCTGCAGAAGTGTGAGTTAAATGAAAGATCTTTACTAATTGCACTAAAAGGCACATGGATGCTGATGAAGATCGTAGTGGATCAGAAAATGAATTCCATCCTGCTAGTGTCTAATAAATATTTTTCCGTATTCTACAAAAATTATTACAATAATGAACTTAATCCTGAATAAATTACAAAAATTATTAACTTCAAAAAAAATTTTAAATCACTTTTATTATCATTCAATATAGTTAAAACGTAATTTTTGTTAAAATTTTTATAAACATAGTTTTAAGGGAAATACTTCAAAAGAAATTAATAAAAGAAGAACATCCTACCAATATCAACCAACTTCTTCAGCTTTTTTTCACCTTAACTATTATATTTATGCCAGGCGCGGATCTAATCCAATATTTTGGGGGAGGAAAATAGGACGATTTTCTCAACTATTTTCTTAAATTCAATGTTTTAGTACATATTTTCCAATAAGCATTTTCATTTTGGGGAGAGAAATTTCCTTTTTTTTCCCTCCCCGTGAATCCGCGCCTGATATATGCCTTCTGTAGTTATATTATGATTTCAAAAAATCTTTAAAACTTCAAACAAAATTTCTCTGAGAAAGAAACAATATATTCTTTGTATCATGGCTTGAATATAATGAAAATTTTAGAAACGATGTTGACATAAATTTGAATATAAAATAAAAAATTATTAATTTGTAATACAAAGAATAATAATAATAATAATAATAATAATAATAATTAATTGATTCCGGTTAAATTATTCGTTTTGTTCGTTGTTCGAAAATATACAGTTTTTAATTATTCGAACAGTTAATCGACCATAATTAATCACATATCCGAATGGCGGTTAATCGATTGAAACCTTAGTATTCATATATTACAGCAAAAAAGTTAAAAAATTATCAAAACACAAGCAAATTGTACATGACTAACTAAATCGAATAATTAATTTGAATGACTATAATGTTTATGATTATCTCATTATCACACTTTTATCCTCATGATTATTATAAAGTCAATGGATGACGTTTTGTTCAATATATTTATCAATTCTTTAATAGTTCATTTTTCAACTTTTTTAATTCTTAAACAGCTGATTTTTCGACTTTTTTGATTTTGGAATAATCGACTTTTATATTTTATACGACTATTTTCGACTTTTCGAATATTTGGCGACAAGGAATCGATTTCTCGAAAATTTTCAAACCAAAAAGTCGATGATTTGTAATTTTTTGAAGGTCAATTTGATAAATTTAATTTTACAATAATATACAATAATTATGTAGAATTTTAAAAACGGAAGAAATGTATTTTTTATATTTAATTTAGTTCATTTATTTAGTTCAAATACAAAGTATAGCAACATATAATATGTCTAGGGCCCATTATTACAACTTGTTATCGGACAGATAAGAAGCATTTGACTATTATAAGTTAACTTTAAGCTAAAAGTTTCCGATAAGCTAAAGGGAAGATCATCTTATCTTTAAATTTTATAGTGAGGTTTATGTATTTGAAGTTGCCATATGGCAAATTCATTAAAAATAAATGTTTATTTCGTTTTAAAAGTAAAAATTTGAAATATAAGAATGGATAGCAGACGTTTGTTTTACATTAACAACCTGAAGAATATTTTTCGTGTTGGCGCCCAGGTTGGCCAGGCAGTATTTTCCTTTCTGCAAACAATCTCTTTATCTAACTGAAAAAATTACAATTAATGTAAATACACACAGTAGGTAAAAACCTTTGTTTTGGAAATAATTATTTTAACTATCAAAGATATCGTAACAACATTTAACAATATTTAAGCTAAGATATTTTTCAGTTGAATTATAGTTGAACGCCATCCTAGGCGATATTTTTCACTTAAGTTATTTTTGTTAGCTGTCAGCAAACAACCAAAAAAATGTCGTTGCCACTATGTACAAGTAATTTGTCAAAAGTCAAAAGTTGTAATAACGAAAAGTTTTAAAGTTCACTTTATACCCCACTTTAATTAAAGTTACATTTTACTATTGCGAACATTAAAGGCGAGTTGTAATAGAGGCCCTAACAATTTTATGTTGAGTATCGAGGGAGATACATCAACAATTATATTTTTCTAGATATACGTATGTACATACAGTTACGGAAAAAAAAAGAGAAATAGGATCTTACATAATTTTACGTAAAAGTATAAAACTATTAGTGCCAAATCATTGCCAATATGTTCACTTATCTAAATAACATTAATAACCTTTAATATAAATTTAACATTTTTTTGAAAAATATACTGCTGTGACTAGTGTTTGGGATTTCATGTAATATTTGTTTCCCTGGAAACGGGAATGAAAATTTCGATATCCCGGGAATTCCGGGAAATTTAAAATATAAGAAAAAACCAATAATTTTTTAAAAAGAATGTTATTTTTTTCTATTCAATATTATAACACAACATTATTAATCACATTTATGATTAATTAACAGAAAAAAACATTATTGAATTATGGCTTCCAATTTAAAATTTAAAAAATTTTAAATATTTCATACAAATAAAAAAATGTCTATTGTAAGCAAAGGTTTCAAAGATTTAATTCTTTAATTCACATTTCAAAGTCGAATTAAATTTTTAATCCCAGATATTTTTTTGCAGCATTCATAACAATTGAATTCATAGACTTAAATTCCTTATAGAATGCCCTACCAAATATACAATTCAAGCTTAAAAAAACATTTTGAATAATTAAAGTTTTCTTCTATTCAAATCTTTTAAGAATTACCTTTAGAAAATATTTTTTGATACATTTTGTAAAATATTAGCCTTCTTCCCGTATTCTAAATTGAGAGTACGCGGGATCCCCGTACTCGAAATTGTGAAATTAGAGAGTTATTGAGTCTACTTGCACGAAGCTGCCCAGATCATTTCTGTGGATAAAATTAGTAAATCGTCAAATAAGTAAAAAAAAAAGAAAATACAAATAAAAACTTTGTATAAAAATAAACAAAATTATGTTGTTTTTGTTACTAAGAGAAAATTTTAAATTAAAAAAAAATTAGAACGTATGAATTTCAAAATAGTTTGATGTTTTCTTTGAAGCTAAACAAATAGTTTTTTGTGATCCCGTACATTTGTAAATTTTAGATAAAAACAACAGCATTTTCTTATTTTACCCAAAAAGATCGCAAATATACCCACTAAATTTGCAGAAAATTTGATTTAACAAAAATGTATATTTCATATTTTTAACGTAAATAGTTTTTCATGCTAAAAATTTAAAAAAATATAAACCCTAATTTGTGGCATAAATTTCTGAATAAATAGTATTTTTTATTGTTTTAATTCCTTTTAATAGACAAATAAAAAACTTTTTAAGTTGTTTTTCAACAATATTTTGTGGTAATCGGAAATCTGATAAAAATTAGTTTTCATTTAATATTTTAAAGAAATTGTTAATCATTT
>MINK01172355.1:0-12134 GCA_001735545.1 Phormia regina
GGGAAAATAAGTGATCGAAGCCGAACCTCAAAGAATAAAAGTCTTATAAAAAAGACATCGCTTTTTCTTTCTGATTCACTTGAAAGTAGTTTTTAGGCGCAAATTTTTGTAATTAATCAGTATCTTCTAATCTAATTATCTGATTCAATTAAAAAAATTTTAGTATTTGACTCAATCTTTTACTCAACCCAACTCATAGTCTATCTGTAATAACACAATAAAAGATACATGGAGTCAAAGCTAACTATCAAGACCGATATTATAAAATAATAATATTCTTTAAATTTTAATATAGTATAATCCAAAATAATATGCTGTAGACATTTTTGATTTATCACAATTCGTCTGCCGACTAATGCTCGGACGCGAATCTAAATTATTTAAAATTTTTTCCTATAGTGGGCCTTATATGGAGGTTACGGTAAATTAGAGACCAAACTTGGTAAATTTTAGCACCAACATTTATAATATTTATAAAAAAAACTTCTTTGTGTCGAATACTTATTTAATAATAATATTTGACCGTTAAAATATTAATATCAAGTTAATAGTCAATTATGAATTGGGCTGATGTTTGACACACTTTTAAAACTTATATGTGAACATTTTTATTAAAATATTATATTAAATATTGCTGTATTTTAATGGTTTATGATCGTTAAACTATTTTCAAGGAGGACAATTAAACTAATAGTCCCATTATATTCAAGCGTAAATATTTCTTTGACTATATAAGGTTTTGATGATTTTGATGTGTGAAAAAATGTTTAAAATCAATAATTGGATGCTTTGCTTGATCATAATTAACGGCAAATGCAAAAAAAAAATAATGCCCAATGAAGATATATATACAAATAACATTGGAACCATAATAATGCTCTATATTTAATGTCACCATTTTGCCCTGCTAAAATCAGACCTGAGCTAAAGCCAATTGATCAGAATAATTTTGTATTTGTATTATTAAGCAATTAAATTATGTTCAGGAATCTGCAGGAAAATTAAAAATTATTTGAAGATATTGGGGGAACATAACATAACCCCTGCTTAAATGTTGGTATGGAGATAAAGTTGTTTTCTGTAGAGGACTTTAAATGGGAACCATGAACAATTATGGTTTGAATTTGAAAATCGTCGTTTTGAGACACTTTTGGAAAAAAAATTAGTTAAAAATTTTTATTGTAATAATATTTGTTCCATGAACCTTTATATATACGAAAAAAAGTCTACCTCCTAGTCCGATGACCTGCTGAGGGACAGAACTTCTTGAAATTTTGTTCAGTTTTATCTTAACAAGTTTCAGAATAAGAGCATGTAAACGAATTTTGTTTTTTACATTTTCATTTGCATATATATAGGTCATGGTATACAGTATTGGAAAAAATCTCCAAGGTTTCCGATTCTGTTAAAACTTGAGAATATATAAACATATTATGTATATGTTGAGTTTTGGGATATCAGCTAACGAAATATCAGAACAAATTTTGGTACAAATTTCTTAAACAAATTTGTAAACGAAATTGTTTTTACATTTTAAAACGGTTGCTGTAAGCATTAGATCATAATGCTCGGATACTTTTCTGAATTTGCAAAATCCGAAGATTTTTAATATATAATGCTTTTTTTAGTAAATCCAAACTGTTAATTCAAATTTAAAAAACTTTAAAATAACAGAAAATGAATTTTGAGCAAATTTTTTTGAACACTTCATCAAACAGTCAAAAAAAAAAATACTAGTTTAAAAATTTGATAATGATATATCAAAGAAAAGGTCTATTAACTTAAAATCTAAATAATATGTTGATTAACACTCCGGCTAGATTTGGCATCAAAATGTGAAATGAGGAAATGATAAAAAAAGGATTAAAAACCATAAAAATACTGAAAATGGGTGTCATAAAAAGTTAATAAGGATCAAAACCAGTAAAAAATTTTTACATTCAAGGTTGTCATAACAACAATAAGACATAAAAATAAAATAATTGTAAACTTTTACAAAAGTTCTTAAGAAAACTTTTTTTTCCAAATTTTTAAAATTTTTTTATTTATTCAGCGACTGAGAATTTTAAACAAAAATAATTCTTTGGAGACTCTAGTTTCACAAAATTTCATAATTTTTGGAGATAACCTATATAGGTACTAAGATATTTGCATATGACAATGTAAACATTTTTTCGTTTACGTACTTTAATTGTAACAATAAATTATAGGAACACTGTGGATCATCAAAATATTAAAAGAAAATACATATTTTAATTATGGATTACTCGCTAACGTAGTTGGTAGATTAGATTCCCAACAGAGACTCGCTACAAAGAGCAACGTCTTCATTTTGGTAATTTATCTATTTCTCCTAAAATATTACTAGGATCAAGTTGAAATGCATGAAAGAGTTATAAAGGAGGATGTTATTTTGTCATTATCTTGCTAAAGACTTTACAGAAATATAAATATCTTTAAAACCAGACTTCATTTGTAGATATTAATATTTTTGGAAATTTTTACAGTAGTAAACTTCGACACTCTGTAGTTTATCTTGTGTTATCACGGGGTGACTAAGACATAATCTCTCTAAAGACTTAGGTTCTCCTCCACAATTTTTTTCATACACGTTATTTTGATCCGAGCAGTAGTTTAGGAGATTTGCCGCACTCTGCTTCGCTCAATTACAATTAGAATAGAGTTAGTTGTTGTATTAAAATTATTCAATAAAATATAAACGTTATATTCACACTAAAAATGTTCATGATACTATCACTTTCCAACCAATTTTTTAAATTTTAATATAAAATCTATTTATTCCTTTAGTCTGGCATCATAAATTTTTATCCATACATAACATAAGTCTGAGTGATTCCGCAAATGGTCTGTTTTCGTTTTACCCCTCATACTTCAAACATTAAAAATACAATTTTTATTCTTTATATTTTCATAAAAAATAAAAAAATAAAACGAAGAAGACGTAAAAAATTAAGATGAAGAAAAAAAAAATAAATAATAATATTAAACTGTCGTAAGACAAGTCGTTATTTAAACAAAACGCCCTCGAAGCCATCTGCAATTGAAGACAATCAAAAACAGAAACAACAGCATTTTCTTAATTTTTCACAATTTTTGTGAAGCAAAACAGGAGCAGCAGCAATGGCTCAAGAGACGAAATGAAATAAAAATGCTTTTAGCACCAAGCAACACATTAAAAGGCGTTTTAAAAAAAATAGCATTAAAATAGAGAAAACGAAAATACTTTAGAACACATGTACCACGAATACAAGAGTATTAAATATTGAAGAAAATGTTTATAAATTTACATAGAATATAACAACATATTATTAAAAAACTGCATAAGTTAACTAAAAATTTAAAATCTAGTGTTCCAATAGCCACTAATGAAAAGTTCTCCTAACTCTATTTAGCTTAAGTTATTTTATAATAAATTTTAAAGTCTCTTCCCAAATATTCAATTAAATCCAGATTATATCATTTACATAAATTATTTCATTTATCCTGAAATAACTATTTTTCCAACTATTGTTTTCAATTGTTATCGAACAATAGGGAAATCTTAACTTTTTATAAACAAAAAATTAAATCCAAAGTGTTACAAAACATCAACACCTTTATTTGCAACAATGGAAAACTAAACCCTGATTTGCCAAAATAAAATGGATATAAAAAAAACTGATAACGAAAAAAACACACACACAAACAAAATTCACACTTTCATTATCACCTATTCATATGAAATTTTTGCAATAAATGTCAGCCACAGTGTGTGGTTGCCACAATGCTATACACAAAATACTGTGCAAAAAAGAATAATAGATTTAATGTAAATGCGATAAAATTTACAATGAAAACATTAATGTTACAATAGGAACAAAAAAATCCAAATAAACAATAACTCCTTGTATGCAAATTTTTGTAACTTTTTATGCAAATTGTTTAAATGTTTTTTTTTCAGAGGGAGAGAGAGAGAAAAAGAGAAAAAACACTTATACAGGATATTTAAATATAAGTGAAAGTGTTTATTAAATTTACATAACAAATACAACTATTTATATATCTTTGTGTTTAAATGAGTTTATAAAAGAATCTATGCAAAATAATTTTAACCCAACTGTTGCTAATTTGATTAGGGAATATACTGTCTGTTAATCCTTAAAAGGATTTTTTTTATAAAAACAATAAATGACTACATATATGTTTGCCATGAGTTTTTCTTTTTTAAGGGTTTAGTTTTTTTTTTTTTTTTTAATTTTAATGCCAAATTTATGCAAATTAAGTATTTTCCTGTTTGATTTATTTATGTTAAAAACTTTTTATTGAAAAGAAAAAAAACAATAAAGGTGTTGTAAATTATTTTATTTATCATTGTTTGTAATATCTATTAATAAAGGTAAGTTTTTAAAACCATATCAATGTATATCCTTTAATCAAAGGATAATGTTATGAAGAATTTAAGGATGACACTAAAATTTTCATAGCTTTATAAATCAAAATTTTAAATTGATTTTAAGAGCAAGAGAAACTTTATATTGTATTTGAATATTTATTCGAAATAAGTGATAAGTGAAGTGGATCTATAACTCTCCTCTACCTATCCGCCCTATTTGAAACCTGAAATTAAAATTTTTTCCGACATATTTTTAAAACAATGACTGACCCAGCAAAAAACTTTGCTTTCATGGTAAGCTAACAGATACATTGGAAATGTTTTTTATAAACTACTTATTTTTTGCCTCAATAACTATCTACATTTGTTTGAGTTGTCTACGAATTTATGTAGTTATTTTTAGACTCAAAAATATGTATCTAAATGAAAATCAAAATCAAAATAAAAAAAAAATGAAAACAATTTGCCGTCAATGAGATATGAGTTTGGAACTATATTAGCTATATGTTTCTAATGATTAACGTCTTACTCAATACACCATCCCGCGCTTAATTTTTAAAGTTACAAAACTCTTTTTAGCATAAATTTTAGTTGTAGAAATTTTGTTAAAGAAACTAATAGCATCAGAATGGGGTTGAAATAGCGACCTTCTGGTTTCTAATCCTGCTCTCTAGCCAACTGTTCCATGTGATTGTAACTTACTCTGCTATTATACTATTAAGTACTTATTTATACAATGTAGAGAATGTTAATAATAATGACCTTCCATTACCAAGAAAGTACTTCAATAAGATGTTGCCATTACTTAAAACAAAAAAGCTTTTGCTGAAGAGTTACACTTAAAATATGCTAAAATTATTATGTAACCATACTCTTTTCGGGGTATCCCCCGAAAAGAGTATGGTTACTAACATTCCCCCTGTTCTTACCCGTTCCATGTTCATCTTAAATCTATCTATGCAAAATTTGTGAATTTGATTTGGGGGCAACGTTCTCCCAATTATACCCGTCCCATTTCATCGTAAATTATAGATACTGATAAGAAAATTATGTATACAAAATGTTAAAAAAATTTTTTTAATAGTATATCCCATAATTAGTATTTTCCTTTTATGGGGACTGCTATATCGTTAGGCCTATCATTTTAAATATAATATCAATTATATAGGCTGATAAGAAAATTATTTTAATTATTTTCTTTGCCAAAACAGTTCTGAAGTTTTGCAAATTTCAAGATAATCGGTCTTGAAATATTCAAAGTACAAACGAATAAATGAAAATACATGCTAAGTTCACACTACGCTAATATTGAACGATTTTTACAGTTATTTGTTTTATATAATATGAGCACAAAATATCTTTACGATTCAAAAAGATAACAAATGATTTCAGACAAACAAAACTATTTGCCCTTTACTATACACGTAACAAATACGAAAATGGTATGAACACAACTTGTAAAATATTTGCCACAATTTTGAGCTAATTTTTGTTTTTGGATTTCTTGAGTTGAAGAGATCTTTATTTTTAAACTGTACAAAATATGTGATCAATTATCAAAACTGTTTGTTATTTAATCATCATAACACTTGTTTGGTTTTTAATATATCTCAAAGTAATGTGAAAAGAAACCACAGCTGTTTTATAAGGTCAAATAAATTTATAGTACTTTTTTGCGGCAAAACAGAATAAAATATTTTGTGTCCAATATGTGTATAATCTGAACTTAGCATTAAGATTAATCAAGTTTGCAATCGTAAATTGCCTTGTTCTTTCCATTTGGCGGTACCAAAGCAAAGTTTGTGGACTATAATTAGAGATCAACAGCATCTAATACGTATTTTTTGTGCTGCTACACACTTCATTAGCATTCATGGTGGGGTTTCGTTAAAACCTAACCAAGGCTTTTAATAAAAAAAATATATATAAAAATATGTTCTAAAAGTTTAATGCTCATAAAATAAAAAATATGTTGTATATTAGACCAGTGCGCAATTCATAAGGACATTTATTTAGGGGCTTAGTAAAATATTCGTATCAAATTTTATCAAGATATTTTGAAAATTACAATCTGTACTTTTTTACAAGGTTTACATAGATATACAGACAGACGAATGGACAGATATCCTTAAATCTACTCTGAAAATAGTTCTTAGTACTTTTTTCTTATTTAAGATTTCCGGGGATTTTTCTTTACTTTACAAATATCTGCACAAACACATAGCACCCCAACCACCTATGGTAGTGCAGGGTATAAAATACTATTGGGTAAAACAAAGCTAAATTTTTTCTCACAGTGTTTAGTATAAATAAACAGAAATGTGTCATTTAATTAAAGAAAAAATATAATAAACATTCTTGAACAAATCAAAGTTCATAAAAAATAACTCATTTATTTGTGATTTTCCTGATGAAGACTAATTTAATATTTCTAAATTTATTATTTCTTTTTGAAAATTTTGACCTAAATATAATTTCTGCCTTAAAAATCGTTCATACATTAGCCTGGCACCAAAATTAAAAGTGTCGATGTTCCCAGCTCAAATAAAAATTTACTTCATTTTAAGACATCGTTTCTCAAAATTTTTGTCCTGACTTTATCCTCTTGTAAACTAGATCCATATCAAAAATCGTCCTTTTTCGGGTTAAAGGGTATTTTATATCAATAAAAAGCTTAGAAAAATAGACATATTTTGTTGCTAAATTCATAAAAGTCTTTCCCAATAGAAACATTTATATATGATTGAAATTATGTTCTGAAAAATTCTTATAAAATTCAAAAATATTCGAAAATTGAAAAATAAAAAAAAAAAAAAACAGTTTCGGAATAAATCCTGGAGAATTATATTGTATTATTTTGCTGCTATTGTTTTTAATATTTTCGTGTAAAAACTACCCATTTTTTTTTTTTTTTTTTTTTTTTTTTGAAAAATTGCAAAATTGTGAGTTTTTTTGGAGCAGGTCCTAAATTCTTGTTATGTCATTAAATGCCCAACCTAAAGAAATATTAAGATAATCCGAAAAACTCGAAAAAGGACCTATTTTCGTTTGGGTCTAGCTCACGAAAGGATAATTTCAGGATCAAAATTTTGAGAAACGTTGTCTTAGAATTAAGTAAATTTGCATTTGGGCTGGTCTTTACGGAGGCAAATACTTTCATAGCAATTTTGTTTTAAATAAACATTTAATATTTTTTTAATTCAGTGGAATTTAATTCAGAACACCTTTATGTTTTTTGTTGAAACGTGTTGAATAAGGATGATATTTCACCTTATCCCCGTACAAATGTCCTTCTGTTGAATGAACCAAAAGTTTAACAAAAATTTTAAATTTGTTTCCTTTGTGAAAATAGAATCCCATTTACATTGGGAATTTCTCTTGAAAAATTGTTGCAACTAATATGTTAGTTGGCAAGAGGCGTACAGAAGCAACGGGGTATAAAAAGTTGCACATTGTCGCAAAGCTAAAAAATTTCAGAACATTTTTTCAAATTGGTTTTTATTTTTCTGTTTTATTGTGTTTTGTCAGCAATTTTTTAAAATATTTCAAAATAAAAATTATTATATGTAAATGTAGAAAAGATTTTGAAATTTTAAATAAAGCATGATATAAAATACAACCATAATCCCCAATGTAAAAGAGCTCTAACACACAAAATGCCATATTTCTCAATAACAAAAATTCCTTTATTTTTAATTCTTTCCTTCATATCCTTATTAATGTTCCTTAATTTATAATTTGCATATAAAAAATTATAATTTCTTTTATAGATATTAATTTTCTCACACATTTTTTAAAAGCTGCTCTTTTTTTCCTATAGCTGAATAAAAACAAAAAAACAATATAATAAAATATGTTTTTTAAACGGGACATTTGTTTTCTTATCCTGTCACATCCTTTTCTGTTTAAATAAATATTCAAAAATATTATTCTTTGACTGCTGTTTTATGTCATGTTCAAAATTGTTTAAAAAAATACCACTTTTATTATTTGATGAAGAAACTAGACAATACAATAACAAGAAAAAACCCTTTTACTGCTTTTTTATAAGTGTGAGAGTGTGTGTTTATTAAAAATACATTTCCTTCCTTTGTTCAAAAATGACAAACCAAGAAGCAAAAAAAATTAAAAAAAGAAAACAATCCACCAAACATCTTCATGCTAAATCGTTTATTAATGATAATGCAAATGTCCTTTTTGTTGTTGTTGTTGTTGAAGTTTAAGAATCCTTTTCTATTGTTATTTTAATTAGACATACAAATATTCTTACTCTTCCGTTTCCAGTTTAAATAATAAGAAGAAATAACAACAAAACAATTTTATTTTTTAAGATTTGTGGGAAAGTTTAACAAACTTTCAGGTAAATGAAAAGATTTGTGTTATGAGAAATTCAAAAAGAGTATAAGGATCAGTTTCTTTTAAACTTTCGTTTAGTAAAGAGGTTGCTTTGATAGCAGAAAAAATACATTTATTTATTAAAATTAGGAACAAGGTTTATAAAATCAGTGGAACATGAAAATAACGAAATCGAAAGTTCCATCTATATCAATAGTTGCAGCTTTTTCAAAATACTGTTCAATCAGCAATCACCAGTGTTGTCAAGATGAAAACTAAATTTAAAGTCTAAGATATAACATATTATTATAAAAGAATACACATGGGAAATAGCAACAAAACATTTTATAAATATGGGTCTTTCAATTGAATTGAACATTTCCATTCACAAGTTCCGACATTTAAAATAATATAGTGGCTTCAGTTCTTGCTTTAATATGATCTTGTACGTGTGTAGATCTTTATTCAACGATACCGAAACAGTATAACAGGTTAACTAATAACAATGGAATTTCTAATAAAAGATTGATTGACTGGGTCGTAAACATTTTTCTGATGATCTCTATGGCTCTCGTATGAATATATGTGTGTGCGGTGTTGCGTAAGACAACAATGATATAAATATTTCGAAACGAATAATAAAAATGTCCGAAATGTTGAGTATTATTTTGGATACTCAATTCTTACCTGAAATGGAGTGGAGATATAGATTTAGATGAGTCCTGCTCAACTGGAAAGGCATCAGTTGGAAACAAAGTAGCTATAAAGTGAAGGAGTAATGGATACACAATTCGTATCCTGTGAAGTCGAGGTGTATACTCAAATCCGTTCTTCTCAAATTGTATATAACAGTAATGGATCCGTAATATTAGGTGAAGCAGATTCATAATATACAAGACTCAAATATATACAATCCTTCATCCACTAGTTGAAGGTCTATTCAGAGAGAATTCTTTAGAAAATGGTTCTATATAAAAGAAAAATTTAAATTTAAAAAGAAAGTTTTTAAAATACATGGAATGCATCTTGAAAGGTTATTCTGAACATTTTCTAAAAAATAGTATATACTGTCTACTTCTGTACTGCGACAAAAATCGTTCGCATATATGCACGTCCAGTGATTTTTTTCGTAAGTAGTCCAGTGGCTCTCATACGAGAAAAAAGTGTTGACTTTCTTTGCTTTATTCAACATTAGAGAGACAGTGGTGTATTTTTGGAAATAAATATAATCTGGAATAAATCTAAATTTTGAATTCTAAAAAAATAGTTTATTTAATAAACAATACAATAAAATATGATCATCCAAATACGATACCAAATGTTACTGAAATAAACACTATTTTCGTACTATTTAATCCAAATGTATGGACCCAATAATGCTATATTTCCAAAAATGCATTTTTTTCATGCTAATTACTATTATATCCTGGCCTATGATAAAAAATCATTTTAAAACACTATCACAATTAAATCTGATGTATAGTTTCAGATATATGAACTCTTAAAGATATAGCATTTCTTCTTGCCACAATTCAAACTTCGTAGGCTACCTTTCACCTAAGAAGCTTAAATTGTGTTTTATTAAATAACTTTTGAACCGTTAAAAATATTTCAAAGAAATTTAACATAGTTATTACTATGTAAATATTTTGGTGGAGTACTAGTTTTTAGCTGGTATGTAGGCAGGAGGAGAATCTCCGAAAAGGATAAACTCTATTATCCTACTCTCTCCGTGGTGACTCATTTCAGAGGGTTTCTTCCCTGATCCAAGACTACCTAGAGACTTTTGCTTCTTCAAAACAGTTGGAAAATATCTTAATAACTGTGTGAAATTTCATTAAAATATATTTATCCGTTCAAAAGTTTAATAGAATTATTTAAGAAAACGCGTTGAAACTGATGTGCACTTATGTATATGGAATGCTGCAGCACACAAAAAAAATTAATATTTAAACTTAAATAAAATCTACAATAATTAAGCTATCATTGTGAAATTTTAGTATAATGTAAAAAAATTATCGTTAAGAGAAGACAAACATAGATTCATATTTTTTAATCCGAAAAGCCCAAAACTATATATTTTATCACGCTTTTGCATTAAGATTGTTTTTGAAAAAATTAAAGAAATGATAAAACTCAGAACAAAACAACAAATTTTATAATTGAATAAATATTGCCACATTTAAAAAAATGTATTTTTTTTTTTAGTTCAAACTTTAGTTTAATATAACTTTTTAAAGGATTAGTATAATTATATGATTCTGGCAGCATTATTATTATTTAGAATTTTATAGGAAGCCTGGAAAATATTTTAGAAAAAAATATTAAGCTCACCAAGTTAAAAAATCTAAAAAAACGAGGCTAAAAATGAGATAAAAATTTGTTTCGACCCTAATGTCTCTTAAACTAGAAGTGTAAGCGTATTTTTTTATATTAAAATATCTTTTCTGTCATATCACAAATGAATTTTTGGTGATTTTAAAAAAATGACATACCCGAGATGGCCAACTTTGGAGAGCCACTCACTTTCCCCCTGACCAGTTAGGAGCCTGTACTTATTTAAATCAACTCGAAAGCACCTCAGCTTTAACCTTATGAAATTTTATTGTGATACATTCTTTAGTTACTGAATTATTTCCAAAAAATGCGTGTTAGGACCACTATGCGGCATAAATAAGTACTAACACTCAAATCCACTTATTTTATCGATTATCGATTAACAATAGCGCTTGCTCTTATGTGGATATATAAATTTTATATTAAATTGACAAGGATTATATATCGAAATAAATAAAATTTTTTAAACAAATTTTATAAATGTGGCCACAGGCATGATGTATATATGTATATCCAATTTTGCTGAAAAATGTCTATCAACTGTCTCCAAAGAATAAAATGTATTCTCATTTTGAATATTTCAAAAAAATAATTTAATAAAACTGAAGCCTCAAGTGTATACTTAATATTAAGATCCTTACCGCAGTAGTAGTAAGGTAGTATAGGTTATTTATGATTGAAATTGATAAATGCACACTACAATTTAACATTAAAATTATTAAAAAGTAAAAAAAGACGTCCCATTATCAATTACATAAACTTCACTAATGACAAAACAACATTTAGTCATTAATAATGATTTTACACAAAAAAAAAGAAGCTAAAAACCATTACAACCCTTAATAATATTCACACAGTTTATTAATATTAAAAACGTATACATTTAATAAAAATATACATAAATTTTTTCTTTTAGTAATTTTTTTCTTTACATAAAAACTTTATTTTTCAACTATAAAGCCAGTAATAAAACTAACAACTCAGCGTTTTATATTATACGAATTGCTGCTAACAGGATAAAAACAATAGTTATAAATTTTTTTTTTTTTTTTTTTTTTTTTTTTTTTTT
>MINK01172355.1:12246-35192 GCA_001735545.1 Phormia regina
TGAGAGAAAAAAATTAATTTGCATATAAACCCTGTTGGTATGCAATGATTTTACAACACTTTGTAGTTTCATTTCAATGTAGTAGTTTCATATGCACTATGTAAAATGTAAACAAACACTGTGAAAGATTTGAATAAAAACAAAATGTGATACATGTGAGGTAATTATATAGAAAAATATATAAATTTATTTAAATAAATTAAAACATAAATTTTGGATCTCAAGTCCTTAGTAGCTTCTTGCCTTTCTCTTACTATCTCGTAGTGTTTTAAGTTTTTTTTATGTTTATAATATTGTTTTAGTAGTTGTTGCAACATATATTGCACGCAAGTAAAACAAAACTGTATAGACAGACAGACAGACGGACGGACGTACAAAAGGACAGACACACATATAGATATCCAGACATTCAGTGTTGAACTATAAAAACAAATATTAAAAAATCGTCAGTAAAACAAAAAAAATTGTTATAAAAAATATAAAACAAAATAACAAAAATAATAACCGAGAACTATCAAGAAAACCCACAATAGCGAATAAAGAAAAAAAGGTAATCTGCGTCTGAGGTGTTTGGGTATGAAAATGTAGACAGACCAATACGTAGCATTACATTATTAAACGGAAAGGATATTCACCCTGTCGCATATTGTTCCATAATTTAACCAGAATATATGTATATCTATATATATATATGTATATTTGTGTAGGTATGTATATATGATTCTGTATAAAGGTGTGTGATTTATTATGATAACAAAACATAATAACAAATGTTGTTGTACTATAGCTGTGTAAGATTTAATGAAAATTTAAAGACTTTTCCTTTGTTTTCTAAACGTGTTATTTTAGTAAAATACAAAAAGATGATATTGCATATATCACTCGTCATTTTACTAAAATATTGAAGATTTGATTTATATTAAAATTTGTTTTTTAGTGAAAAAAATCATTTAAAGGTAAAGTAAAAATTATTGTAAATAGTTTATAATAATAAAGAAATTAGCATTCAAATTATATTTAATAAGTCATTAAGTTATTATATCCTTAGAATAAAGAGAACCGGTTTAAAACTAGTCACTTGAGAGGTTCTCAGGGTTAGTGACCGGTTCCAGTTCCGGAACTTTATATGAGAAGAACCTGTCACTTTTACATGGAGTTATCATTGGAGGTGGCTAATTAGCCCCTTGGGACAGGTAACAGTACTGGTCCTAGAGGACAGGTTCAGTGTCGCCTAAATGGGATTGCTTAAAATTTTAGACAAACATAGCTACGGAGCATATATTTTGGAAGCCAGATAACACTCATCATTAACCTCCCATTTATTGAGATTTTCGAAATTTTTCGGGAACTTTTTACAAAAATTACAAAAATTTTATATTTTCTAATTATAAAGAACCGTAACTATGCCACTTTAAATTTTAATAGCAGTCGATTTTTTTGTGATAAAAAAAATTGTGACATTTGTGACGTAAAGAAAATTTTTCTATTCTAGAAAAAATTCCGTTTTATAAATGTTTGGTGGTTATTGTCAGAACTTGAGACAAAAATGAATTTAATTTTAGTATGAAAGACTCCAGATATAGCTAAATGTCCCAAAAAATAAAGCCATTAAAAGTTTATTAAAAACGCATTCATTATTTTTATAAATATTACTTCATAAGTTTTATTAAATATAGCGGTAGACAGTAGACTAAAGCCTCTGTATGGAACAGTAGACCGAAGTCTCTGTATGGAACAATAGACCAAAGTCTCTGTATTGAACAGTAGGTGAAGTTTCTACTTTGAACTGTAAACTAAAGTCTCTGTATTGCAGACACGTATCCACGGGGAGGGATAAAAGGAAATTTCCCTACCCAAAATGGAAACGCTTATTGAAAAATCTGCACTAAATCATAAAATTTAAGGAATAAAATAAAAAAATTCATTATTTTCCTCGCCTAAAAGCTTGACCTGCATCCGCGGAATACTAGGCCACAGTCTCTGCATTAAGCAGTAGACCGAAATCTCTGTATTATTGAACAGCAAAGCGAAGTCTCTGTATTGAACAGTAGGCCAAAGCCTCCTTCTTGAATACTAAACCGAAGTCTCTGTATTGAACAGTAGGTTGAAGCCTCTTTTTTAAACACTAGACCGAAGTCTCTGGTACAATATATATATTTAGTTCTCGAACTAGATCCTAGCGGCAAACATAAAAGCCAACCGATTTATCTCAGCGGTTGTTGATTCGTATCACCATTACAACATCCAACCTTAGGAAAAATGGTATAAACTAAATGAGAATTATACTAAATTGAAATAAAATAACCAAAATGTTCATGAATATAAAAGATATTAGTAACAATGATGTTCTCGGCTGTTGTGTTGTGCGAGTGTTGTGGTTGTGATAAATACATGGCCAATTATCAAAATTTTTAACCTGGCTGATACTGACTTAAATCCTTAATAGTTTTTGTGGTAATGATATTTTTAACAAACTGGTTTCAGATTTGAGCTCACAAGACTTGAAACTAATACAGTGCAAGATTTTAGCACAATAAGTTTAATTTTCTAAACACGATTGTTGTTCAAAGTTCAAGAATATAGAAAAACTGATAAAAACTACTTTAGTTTTTAACCATCCTTCTAAAATTATTGTTCACGTATTTATACTTTTTGATTTTACTCTATCATAAGTAATTCAAAAAGTTAGTTTTTTGAGGCGAGGCACATTCACATTTTCATATGGAATTGCTTGAACTTAGTTTTTTTGTCATTTTACATAACAAAATCGGAGAATCTTTAAAAATAAACATCAGAAATTTATGCAAAAATGGACTTTTTTTTTGTATTTTATATACAAAATTGAAATTTTAACATATATTATATATAGATATAAGAGTGGCGATAAATATAATTGATTGGGATCATAAATTTAAGTCAAATGTCGTTGATAATTGAAAACGGGACACTTTTGTCAAAACACATTTCGCTGAGGCACATCTTGTGGACAGCATTAAATTAACTATAATTGACAAAATTAGTAGGTGGTGTTTGTTATACTTAATAAAAATTCGGAGGCGCATCAAAAATATTTGAGAAATAAAGATTTTAAATTGTTGAATATATATGTTCAACTTTAAACTGCCATAACTTTGGCGCCCCTCGCACGAAATAATTAACGCGACTACATGAATTCAAGTCACTTTATTTGTATAAAAAAGGATTTTAGTGTGCCATCAAAAAATTAATAATTTTTTGAAGGGTTAAAATCAAAAATTTTTGATAATTTTGATAAAAATCTTATTATTTTAACTATTCCAGAATTGAGAGTAATATTGAGAGGTAAGTATTTATGTGGACTATGACCACATAAATACTAAATAAATATAACATATATGTTTATATAGACTTGTTTTTAACATTTTTTACACATAAAATATGTAATATCATTTAACACTTAAGAGCAAATTCTTTAATATTTTTCACCATTTATTATTAATTAATTTGCAAATTTTGCCACCTAATAAATTTTTTACCTCTTTACTCTTAAAAACAAAAAACCTATATTGGTGTGATGACGTTCTTAAAGTAAATGAGCAACACTTTTAATTCTCTCACACTTTGCAGAAATTTTTTAAGGAACTTTTACTATATTGCAACCATTTTGTCACGTTTCCATAGTTTGTATTAATTTTTTTACTAATAAAAAATAAATACATTTTCGCCATTACCATTATTTTATTCTTAATATCATAATAAAACTGGTGGAAATATGTTTTATATAAAAATATTTCATATATAAACATTAAAAATTCCACATGTGTTTTTATATACTTTTCGTTTATTAAATTTCAATATTTAGTTCATAACATGGCTGGCTGACAGTCTTAACAACCATGTTGATTGTTGTTTCACTATCTTTTGTTATTACAGTTTGGAATGGAAGAATTCGCGCATGTGGTGAATTTAAACGCCCTAAACTTGCATGCATCTGAATTTTTTTTTTTTTTTTTTTTGTTATTGTCTTCNNCTAAACTTGCATGCATCTGAATTTTTTTTTTTTTTTGTTATTGTCTTCATATGTGTTGTTTTGTTTTATTTATGGGGCTGGTGGTAACAGAAAACTATAAAGTTTTAATAAAAATTTTGTTTGCAAAAGAATAAAAAAATATATATTGTGAAAAGGGAATGCAGTCTACACCCACCCTTAAACACAACCATGTTGGTTTTTTGCGAAATAACTAAATGTTTTAACTTTAAAGATACCGCAAATATTCATATTCATGTATAACACTTCACTTGTTCTGGAGGTGAAGGCAAAGCTGAACAAAAACAAAGTGTGGATTTTAGTAAAGCAAATTTATTATTATTTTTAATTTTGAATTGTAAATACATTATTTTAAATACAAAATATTATTAATAACTTTAATGATGAGAGAGTAATTTATAACTTAGGTGCATAATTTAGGTGATTTCCTCTACACTTACTACAGGCACTAATTATTATCTTAGTTTATGTAATTATTTGCTTGGTTAAACTTAGAAAGGAGGATCTCAAAGAAAATCTAAATAACTGGTTATTAACGCCATAGAATAAACAATAATTTCGTCGGTCAAATAAATCTTAAAATATTATGCCATAAAGCTTCACATACTTAGGGTATTATTTCACATTTTTTATATATACATATAGAAGAAGAATCGGTTTAAATAATTTGCAGTTTTGCTTCTATCCTGCATTATTTATTTGCGTAATAATTAAAGTCAATTCCAGCCTTGCACTATGAGACCTTAATAAAAAATCAAAATTGACAAAATTTGTATAGGGCTTGTGAGCGGATTTTGCCCAAAATTCTCTGGATTTATTTTACACACATTTACATTAAAATTTCTTTAGAAAATATTAAAAGAAAATGATAAAGACCAGAACAAGAACCAAATTTTATCAGTCACCTTTTTAGAAAAAACCCAAAAATTGGAAAACTTGTTGAAATTCCAAATGCCGATTAATATAACTTTTTAACAGATTCATAAATTTATATGATTCTGGCAGCAATATTATTTAGAATTTTATAAGTTTTGGATATTAAGCCCGCTAAGCTAAAAACCAAAAAATCATGTAAAAAAATAGGTAAAATCTTTATTTTAACCTGAATATTGATTAAACTGAAAGAGGTAACCTACATATGTACTTTTTGTAGAGATTTACAAGGACTATCTACATAAAATTTTTTTGTGTCATATCATAATTAAAATTTAGACGATCTAAAAAATAAATAAAAAAATAAATCAAATACCCGAGATGGGGAAATGTGGAAGGCCACTCACTTCCCCCTGACCAAATCAACTTGAAAACTCCTTAGCTCTGATCATATGAAATTTAATTGAGATACCTCTAACGGTTCTTAAGTTAATGAAATATGTTTAGAAAAGTATTTTGGAACCACTGTGTACACGATAGGAAAACGCATTGAAGGAAAAACTTTATTAAACAAAATTTTTGTCCGATTTGGCATCTTATTAATAATTAAGAATACCCAGGAGTGGTAGTGATACCAAAACAATTACATAGTTTTTGTACCAAGAGAGATCAATTCTCTAAATTATCCGGAGCTAAGATCTATAAAGAGACTTTTGTAAGAAGTGAATTGAAGGGGACCAAAGAGGCGTCCCAAAATATTGAAGATTTTAAAATGAGATGGACAGAATATATCAAAGAAGTGGCTGAAACAACTAACAAATCCCAAACGTGAGGGTTACCAAAAATAGTCTACAAGTTCAAAAAAAAAACGATGAAAAAGATATAGTCGGTCAAGCCCGATCATATGCTACCCTACACCATTGCTTCCAAATTCGGGAAGGGGTCTATTATGGACCTATACTTGTATTAAATGGAAAATAAAAACATACTATTGCAGAATATTACGTCGATAATGAGATTCACATGTATTTATGCACTTTTTGGTGATTCCCGAAATTGGGTCTTATATGGAATGTATGGTAAAATATGGACCTATCTTCATGAAATTTGGAACATGGATTTATGCTTACATGAAACTTATTTATGTCGAATTTCATTAAAATATTTAACTTTTTAAGGTATGTTTATATGTTAAAACTCTATTCCGGGAAAACATTTGTATGGGAGCTTTGTGAAAAAATGGGCCGATCATGACCAAAATCATATGTACCAAATTTCATCAAATTGTTTCTAAAATTGCGATCTGTACTTTGCGCACAATCTTTACATGGACAGCCAGCCAACCAGTCGGATGGACAGATATGGTTAAAACGATGTTTTCGATCGCAGTCCTTAATGATAATGATAACAATTAGGTATCGATTTCCTTCGGTACTTTTTGCTTTAAGTACAAAAAAGTAAGATGAACTAATTTCTTCATCCTTCTGCAGTTTTAATCATATCTTCAATATATAGCTTCCATATAAATTCCTCTGCAAGAAATCACTTTTACCCATTTAAATATGTTAGCATCAAGTTAATATTCGACAAAATTAAGTTTCATATAAATATAAATAATAGTGGCAAATTTTACAAATACCAGTCCGTAATTAACCATACGCTCCATATAAGGTCCATTTTCGGGAATCATTCAAAAGTAAATAAATGTATAAAAATATTGATATCGATATGATTTATGTTTCATTTCATACTTAATACAATTGTTCGTCCAAAGCTTACCACAGATTCCTTCCAGAATTTTGATAGATATAACATTGTAGGGTATAATATGAATTTCATTCTTACTTTATTTATATCTTCAGCCAAAAATGTCTATTTTCTCAGCACTCCTCCCGTTCGACTATAAAGAAACTGAAATATAATAAATATGATTTTTTAATATCCTTGATACAAGGACGTATAATATATATATTTCCAATATGAAATTTTTATGAAAGTAATTTAATACTAGATTTTTTAAACATTATCAACATCGGAGATGTTAAAGTCAAATGTTGTATTTTTTACTTGTTAAAAAAATTGTATTTTCTCTATTGTATTATAATTGACTACAAATTTTACTTTTATTCCTTTTAAAGTTCAAATCTTTCCTTAAGCAAATCCATAAGTTCACACGATTTTAAATACAAACAAAAATTTAAACAAAATCATTATGAAATGTCATTAACACACGTTTTCACATCTCAATCAGCAGGATAAAACTTAAAAAAATATTCCTAAAATTTCCTTAAATAAACTTTATATTATTTGTCTTTAATCAACAAATAAATATAAATCAACCACTTTTTTATACACCAAATCCTGCCTATCATTTAAGAAAAAAAAAAAACATACAAAATACATAAGAAAAATATTTATAACAACTATTTAAAATAATAAAGTAGCAGCTTAAAATGTACATTTATCCGTTTTGATATGCATATATATATTTTACTCCTATTGTCCTTTTGCCAGACATTTATTTTTGGGGCAAAATTACATTGTCTCAGGATTTTAAAGTAAGTAAAAGAAGAAACATTTACTCCTGTAGTGTTATGAAGTTATGAATGTTGCTGCGCATTTTCAACGTTTCGTTTCGTTTCGATTTTTTTATTTTTGTAAAATCGGCATAAAATGTTAAGTAAGCTCAGTTGGAAATGACGTGTGCCTCATCAGCATTTTTCAAGTCTTCCATACATACTTACACACACAGGCACACACTTTGCTTGTACAAGGGTAATGATGCTGTAGTTCTTATGAAATGCGTTATTTGTTGCTATTGAGTGGTGGGGGAAGGAGGACATTGGTCGTTGTTTTATATTGTAAGTGGGTAATATTTGTATTTATATGTATGTATGTATGTATGTATGTATGTATGTATGTATGTATGTATGTATGGTATTTTTTTGGTAATATTTGTATACTTTATTCCAGCCACTATAGACAAGCTATAATCGTGGTCGTTGTTAAAAGTGACAATAAAATCTGGTTATTGGTAGTGTCCATTTAGCTGGTTTTTGCTACTTAATATTAAAGAAATCGAGCAAATAATTTTTTAGCCGAAAAAGTGTATACAATTCTTTTTCTAAAGTATCTTTTTAGAGATGATTATTATGAGATGCAGAATTACTTAAAACAATGTGGATTCTGCCCCATTGTATACTTTTTATCAGCGTCACGGCATACAATGGGAACAAACACAATATAATTCTTAATAAATCTATATCTCCTAAATTACAAGCCGGATCGAAATATGGTATATAAAAAAGTTTTAGGGGAAGCTAAGAACTGTGAAAAGATATTGAACACTTGCGAAAATAAAATTTGAAGAGCACGAAAAATAGATTCTAAAAAGAGATGGGTAAACTGTGACTGAAACAAATGTCAAATCTTTGAAGGAAAGTTTAGAAAAACGTCCTTGAGTTCAAAACTAATGATTAGAACTGTAAAATTTGTCAGCAATTAAATTATAAAAAAATTAAAACTATTAGACGAATCGCTTACATATCATCGAATTTCATATATGTTAAGATTTTCTTCAATCTCACTCCTTATGCATGTGTTTATCCTAAAGATTTAAGTTCTTTTTGTGTAATTAACAATTTTCGAAATGTATTTGGAATTATTTATAAAAAATTGTAGATTTTTCTTATCTATTCAATTCATATGTAGGTACTTTATTTACTATTGAATAAAATTTCAATAATAAATATAACTGATTAAAAATTTAATTATTAATATATTTAATTTAATTCCGAAATTAATTGCAATTATACAAAAATCTACTATTTTCACTAAGCAATATATATTATAATTTTAATGATAACAGCAAAATCAAATAATATTTTAATTAATATAAACATTTTTTTAACTGACAAAATAAATTTTTATTTTCTCTGTGTGAGTTCAAGCAAACCACTTTTAGTCTTTTATATTTTAAAAATATTAATTTTTAAAAATTGGTAACACTGTTCAAATACATTTTAAACTGTAAATAATTTTATCTATTTATATGTGTCTGCAATATTTAAATTTACTACCAAATAAAATTTTGCATCTATATAAGAGAAAAATAAAACGTGTATTTATTCAAGCAAAACAAGAAAATTTTCATGTCATTGTAGTTGTAAAATATACATACATACTTATAAAGATGTATGTATGTATGTATGTATATTTGTTGTCCTGTTTGTTAATACTCATACTATTTAGATTTATAAAATGCGTATGTCTCTTGATATTGTTACACTGTTAAGCTTACCAAAGTATCCTTCTTACTTGTGACTAGAAGATCTTCTCTGTCTTTTTCGTTTTCCGGTAAATTCTTGATACAGTTCTATATTTTTATAATATGTGTATGTATGTGTGTTTAGATTTTGAATATTATTTGAAAATATTTTGTTCGTTTACGCTACGTTTATTTTCAGTTGTTCGTTTTCCAGTGAATTTTTCTTTTCTTTTTTATATTTTCATATTTTATTATTATAAATTATAATAATTTTTATGCGCTTGGTTGATGAAAAAATATTAGATTGTCCTCTTGCGTGTCCTCTGTTTTTTTTTTTTTTGGTGTCCTTAGTCCTTTACGCATAATTTTGTGTTATGCTCTTTGTTGTTATTGGATTTTTTTTTAGAAATTATTATTCCTTTAAATAATTTTTATATTTTTCTGTGACAAGCATCACTAAACCCTCGCATTTGTTGGCTGAGTGGATGGCTGGCTAGCTACCAAGCGGTGTTGGCTGCATAAAACAGTGGCGTGATAAATATTTAATGGCACATTAAGATTTTGTCTTCTTTGTTTTTACTTTTGTTTATGTAGTCGTAGTTAAGGTTTTTTTGTATTGGCCACAAATTGTAATTGTTTTTTCATTATCTAATCAACAAACATTTATTAAACTTAATTTTTGAGTGGTTATATCTGTTAGTTTAATAACAAAAAATTGAAAGAAAGATATATGAAAGGATACAAATAGTATTTTTTATAGTTTACTTTGTAATATAATTCTCAAAAGTGTATTTGAAAAAAATATTCCCCCATTTACTCCGAATGTATTCCCAGAAAAGGAAATTAAAGTCTAGGTAAAAACTTAAAATGCAAGCTAAATATCATTTTAACTGAAAGAAATAACTTAAAAACCTTAGCTTATTTTTCTTTACCTATTAACATAAATAAAAAAATATTTGAAATCGGATTAAATTTGTAGAAGTAATGATTTTATGAAACTTTTATATACTCGTGATAGTCAAATTTGATACCCTGTACCTTATCTCGTGTAAACACAGGGTGACTACAATATAATTTTTCTGATAGTTTAAGTCCTTCTCTACAATTCTTCTATATATTTCAATTTAATCCGAGCTGTAGTTTAGGTGATACAGATTTTTTACCAAAAAATTACCTTTGAAATTAACATATTTAGATAGTCAAATTTGATAACCTACAGCTCATATTCTGTTAATACAGGGTGACTACAAGATGATTTTTCTGAAAGCGTAGAATCTTTTTTAAAGCTCTTCATACATTTAAATATAATCTGAGCGGTAGTTTAAGAGGTACAGTTTTTACCAAAAATCTGCTTTTATATAGTAGTAATGTTGTTTTGGAACATACGTACTCTAGATAATAAAATTTGACACCCTGTAGTTTATCTCGTATAATCACAGGTTGACTTCAAGAAAATTTTTCTGAAAGCTTAGGTCCTCTTCTATAACTCTACAATTAAATACAATCTGAGAGGTTATTTAGGAGAAACAGATTTTTTACAAAAATTCTGCATTTAGATAGAAGTAATGTTGTCTTGAAACTTACGTATTCTTGATAGTAAAATTTGACACTCTGTTATTACAGGGTAACTACAAGATAATTTTTCTGAAAGCTTATGTCCTTCTTTATAACTTCTTCGTACATTTAAATATATTCCGAGTGATAGTTTAGGAGATATAAGTTTATTATCAAAAGTTCATGTTTGGAAAACACGGTTTGGAATATTTTAAATATCAGAGGCTTTTGTGAGGTCTGTTTGAAAATCCAATCAGATAAAATTGGGTTCCGAAAATTTTTTAAAAAAAGTTGACCATAGTTTGAATGAAATCTTTTATTAAAACATTGTCATTGTGTTAGTTTCAGACAAACAAATATAAAGGTCAGTTATGTATTAAAAATAAAATAAATATTCCTTCTATGCTAACACCACTCAACGAACAATAAAATACCATTTATTATTAATAAAAAAATAAAAATAATTATAACAACAATCTGCTTATAATAGAGGTATGTTTCAACAACAAAAATGAATAAGATTACAATAATATTTTATGGTTGAATTAAATCTGTATGTAAGTAATTCACTCTCATCATCCATACCCTGGTAATGACGAAGAATGTGTTTTTTTTTTTTTTTTTTTTTTTTTGCTTAATGTTTATTTTTTTATTTCTTTTATTATTTATTGTTATTATAAAAATATATTTTTTTGCTACTTGAAAAATTATCTTCAAATTATGAAACAACAACAGTTCAACAAGAAAGCGAAACATTTTTAATTTACTACAAACCTTATCGATGCGAAGTGCATCCCCATGGAGCTGCACAAGGTGTATATGCTGTATTTATTGTAATAAGACAAGTAGTGTCCTGTTTATTTATTTTACAGGATTTTTTTTTCTATATTTTATAAATCTTGTTGATGACAGAGTGCCAACACAATGAGTGTAGATGACAATTGTAAGAGTGGATGGAAAAAATATGAAATTGTGTGGATATTGGAATATAACGAGGGTTGAGTTTTAATTAATAAGAAAATTAAAAAAAAAGAAATAAAAAATTGCAAAGATTAGAAACTTAAGTTTTGATAATTTAAGTCCAAAAATAAATAAAAAATTGCAAAGATTAGAAACTTAAGTTTTGATAATTTAAGTCCAATTTAACTTCCTTTTTTTCTCAAGTCCTGTCAACACTGGCTGTGATTATATAATCCAATCTTAACATGTTACACATAACTAAACTATATATTAAAGGATACCGTTCAGGGCCAACTTATATATCATTTTGACAATTTATAATAATTTCCTACAACATTAAAAAAAACTTCCTGTATAATATTAAACCGATTTTGGAGATATAGTCAGTTTAATTATCAGAAAAAAATTATGTTTCACAACTCAAATTTAACCCATTGACGATCAAACTAGTTCACAGGTGTATGATATTGTTTTGTACAATAAGAGTCAAAGAGAAGATTTGTATTAATAAAATTCAAAATATATGTAGACTTTGATGTCGATATAATTTTTGAGAAATTTTCATAAAATAGACAAAAGGAGATGCCCTATGGTGCATAAAATTTTTTCATTGCTTAAGCCAAATTGTATTATCTTCAAAATAATATACGATTTTTTTCTCTCACAGAAGTCAAATTAAGGAAATATTTTCGTTGAACATAATCAGAGTAGGAAAAACGCTATTTTTTATTTGTTCGGAACACAATTTTTATCAGCGAATTTAATCCTAATCTTTAGAACGAATTTTATTTTTTTCATAAAAAATGTTATTTTTGAAAATAAAAATGTTTTTGTTTTGTTACTGCTGAATTCTTATTTTGTCCACTTTATTATTTCAACCATTTTTTTGAACAAATCATTGTAAATGTGTGTGGAAACCAAACCGTTTGTAATCGTAAAATAGTGATCTTCTCCAAAATTAAAATTAAATAAAATTTTATATTATTTTTGTAACTCAAATGAAAAAAGTACAGAAAACAAATTTAATCCAAAAAGGTGTTTTTATTTTCAAATTTAGGAATAATATTTATAAAAGCGAAAGAATAGCGAAGAACTTAAAATTTAGTTCGAAATCCGAATGTTTCCGTACCTTGAACATAAAAATCAATAGGTTACAAGGAATCTATTATTAATTTCAACATAAGGTATGTATAGTGTGACCTATTGCAAAAGTTTTGGAAAGAAACCTATATATCCCAAACTACTGATCAAATAGAATTGAAATGTACCGATGAATTTTAGAGAAGAACTTAAGCAATGAGAAAAAATTAATATGATTTAGAATTTAATTTTTTAAAAAATAAATAAAATTTTACTCTTGTAGCTTATTTAATATTGTTACTTCAGGTCTGACTACAAAAAGTTTTTTCTTCAAGTTTTCCATAAATTTAAATTCGATCTGATAAGTAGTTTAGGAATTCACAAAATAATAAAAAATAAAATTATTACCGTTCTTTTTTTTTAATTAACATACCCAGCAAAAACCTTGCTTGTCATGTAATAAGTTAAGAAGCTCTTCACTACATACACATTAGATGAATAACTCATTATTTTAACACGACGATGTCATTAGAGGCAATTACTTATAATATATTATTACTGGTAGACATGTCTGAAAGTCATTACTTCAATAACTTATTAATTTCAAAGAATTGCAGAAGTCATTATTATCCCAGTGAATAGTAACCAGTTACATTCTCGGCTATAAATAAGTACTGTAAGATGAAAAAATAAACAGATGATATATTTTTTTGAAATATATAATTTTTACATTTTTAATGAAAAGATTGATTGATAAAAAATAATATTTCCAAAAATTTAATCTCTATTAATTGGTTACAAATCAGGTTAAAAGTAAGTGCTTGCTTATCTACTTTCATGTAATACAGAAAGTATGTTGTTACCATTGAAAAGTAACTACATGACATTACCAAGTTTTTGTTGGGTAGTTGTTTAATTTTTCATCTAAATTAAATAAATACATTTAAATAAAAATTAATTTTGATTATGATGATTTTTCCGCTATCAATCAATCATCTACCTGTTTGATTTAATTAATTTTTTAATTGAACCAATTTTTCTGTTTTTCACTTTTTACAGTTTTCAGTAATTGATCTAATCATTTAGGTGAAAGGCGCAAATTCAAACAAGGTTTTAATTGAATGAAATACTTTCATACATATTTGTTTATTAGTGACCTTTTTCTAGGTATTCGATTAATTGTCAATCAACCCACATACCTTTATTTGAAACACATACCAAAAAAAAGCTGTGAAAATATAAATAAGTTTTAATAGAAAGGACATTATGTCTGGTATGAGAAATATACACTTAAAATACCTAAGTATTCAACTAAGTACAAGTACTTGTAAAAAGAAAAACAGTTGTTAAATTTATTTTCATAAAAAAAAAACAAAAACAACAAAAAAACCAAAATGAAAATAATAAAGATAATAAATGGAATGAAAAGAGAAATTCATTTATTCTGAAATCTAAAAGAAATGAGCTCTAAATAAACATTTATTCGCATGCAAAAAAAGGGGAGTGAATATGTTTGGTCACCAAACAAAACTTAAACAGAACATGAATTTTATATGTCCTTAACAATGTTGTAACAGAAGAAAAAAAATTAAAACAACATGTCTCCAAGTAGCAATTATTTCGAGACCAAAACAAATTTATTTTTTCCTGCTGCTGTTGCTACTGCTTATAAACAATTAACATGACACTCAACTTGGGAGGCAGTTTTTTGGTGTTTTTTATTTTTGGAAGATAAAAATAAATTAACAACAGCGCTATTACAACATGTTTCTGTTCTTTGTTTTATTTTTTAATCAATTTAAAATTTTTTGCTTAATATAAAATTGAAAACATGTGTGTAAGAATTTTTTTAAAAACTTTTACTTTCTTTAGGGGACAGAGTCTTTGTAAATATTTTACAAAATTGTTTTGAAAAATTTTCTTTATTTTTAAGGTGTTGAAATGACAGTAAGACATGCTAAAAAATAATTTACACTAAAATAATAAAAAAAAATACTTATTTATTACAATGACACTAAAGGGAATTTTAAATGAAACATTAAACAAAAATATATAAAACACAGACTTACAAAATGAAACAAGGCTTAGTACTTATGAAAACGGATACACAGTTTTAATAAGTACTAAGCCCTTAATCCAATTTTTGTTTGTTTTGACTTTAGTTCTCGTGATAAATCGCGATTTATATAATTAAGGAGGTTGCACTCTATATTGAAGCATATCTCCAAAACTATTTGTCTGATTTTATTCCAAAAATATCAACGAATTCGAAATAAAATTATCTCTAGTCTTTCTTACATTACTTTTACCAACAGATTTAGAAATATTAATACCACTTTTTGAAAATTTTATTTTATGAAAAATTGGAAATTTTTTCAAAAAATCATAAAAAATCGAAAATGTTAAAAAAAAAAAAAAAATTTTGGGCAATTTTATATAAAACGAGCTAATTGACCCTACGTTGCACGTTTTTTTTTTTTTTTTTGTACAAAAGCATATTATACAAATTAAAATTAATTTTTTTTATGAAAAATATAATAAACGTCATAAGAACAAAAAAGTACCATAAAGTCCACTAATGGATTTTTATTACTTAGGACCATATCTCTAAATTAAAAATTGTGGAAAATTCACAAGTGCTATCAGAATAACAAAAAATACCACAAAATCCCCTGTAATGTATTCAGATTCATTTAGGACCACATGTTCTTAATTTCACGTTTCTTGGTTTATAATTATAAAAAATCAAAAAGTACCATTAAAATAACAAAAAAGTACCACAAAATCCCCTGTTATGGATTATCATTCACTTAGCATTCCGTGTTCTTAATTTCAGGTTTCTAGGTTCATAACTATAGAAGATTCAAAAAGTACCATTAGTATAACGAAAAAGTACCACAAAGTCCCCCTTTGTGAATTCTTTCCAACATCGGACCATACGTATTTAATTTCATGTTTCTAGGTTAAATATTACAGAAAATGAAACAAACGAAACAAAAAGTACCAATGGAAGAAAAACGTATCACAAAGTCCGTCTTCTTGAATACTTACCTACAGGACCATGTAACCTTTAAGTACTACAAATCCACTCTTGCGAATTCTTATCTACATAGGACTAAATTTTCTTAATTTTATGTTTCTATGGTTAATGTAATTGAAAATTCATTATTAAGTTTGAATAAAATGCAATTTCCAGCCTTTACCCCTTTTTTGGTACTTTTTTCGCCCTTCAAAGTATCAAAAATTGTATTTCAATAAATTTCTAAATCCCATATTAAAATACTCATATGAATATTTCAATAAATATAAAAAAATGTTTTTTATGAAAAAAGTACCACAAATAGGTACGATTTTTACCCCTTAAACGTTTGAAAAGTACCGAACTCGTATTTCTCATTTTTTGATAAGTTATAAATACGACATAAATTTTATGTTGATTGGTTTCAAAGATACATATGGTGCCAAAAAAGTACCAAAATACAGTTTTTACCCGTTCTCTCCCTTACACGGCCGATTTTCAAAAGAGTACTAGACACCTGTCCGATTATTTTTTAAGTGAATAAGGACAAGTATTGAAAATTTTTTGTATCTTATTATTAGTTTGGGAGTTACAGTTTTACCAATTTTACCCGTTTTCACACTTTTTATCCCCCTAAACATTCGAATTTACAAAAATCCTGTCATAGTTGATCTATACAGAGGGAGACCTACCTACGTTCCAAATTTCGTCTCTCTAGCTTCAGCCATTTGGGCTGTGGAATGATGAATCAGTCAGTCATGCAGTCAATAACGTATAGATTTTAAATTATCCTTTTTAAGTTATCCTTTTTAAATATCCTTATTTTTAATAAAATCCTTTAATGTATTTTTTAATAACATCAGATAAGCAGTTTCGAGATATGCTTCAATATATAGTGCAACCTCCTTAATTTCACAAACCTCGATTTTTCGCGAAAAAGTGGATTAAGAACTTAGTACTAATAAATTGACTGAGAAACCCCGGGCCTCTGTGCAATCTAATAAAATTTTCTTTCATTTTACTTATTTGCATTAAAAACTTCCTTAATATTATTATTTTTTTTATTAATATTTAGTAAGTATGATAGATATTTTTTAAAAGTATACTTTATATATGAATGTAATTAACTCTCACTTGTTTAAACAATATATTATTAAAAAATTTATTCAACCTTAAATTTTTATTACTGCAGCAACATTTTTTCATAATATTTTATGTAAAGAAAACAACCAATTGCCCATTGGTGTCATCCATCTACTGTAACCCATAATTATTAAAACATGCAATAACATGACCCTTAAATAAAAATATACAGCCTAATAATTAGTCAGTCAAACAAGCACACAGACAGACGGATATTCAAGCAGAAGGCTGGTCCAAAGGACTACCTCAATATTTTTCATATTGTTATGCAAGTACTTAGGAGTACTCCAAAATACTTTTTACATAAGTACATACATACATACATAGGTGCTTCGTATTTAATACACGTATTATGATCATTAAGTTTATGTTCAATGATTATGGATGTTAAATTAAAAAGTAAACTTTTTAATGGAAGAAAAAAATATAAAGAAAAAAAAATAAACTAAAAATATTAATAGTTTTAATAACAATGATTAGCAAAGAGTTGATTATAAAGTTTGTAAAAGAAATAAATTGTAATTGTTTTGCATTGAAGTAGCTTAATTATATTAAGTTTACTTTCAGTTTTGTTACTGTTTTTTTTTTTTTGTTTTGTTTTTGGCATTTATTTAATTGTTTTTAAGAAAATATTATATGATCGAGTTGAAGGTACAAACTGAGTGTAAAGTAATTTAGATATTTTGAATTACTTAACTAAATTACGAGGTATACATTAATAATATACATATCTCTGTTTATTTCAAAAGTACTTATATATATTAAATTTTTTGTATACAAAATACACACTGGGGCAGAATCAAAAATTCTTGGAAATAAATCTAAAATGCTAAAGGGATTTACGTGAAATGTTGGTGTAAACATATCAGACGACTGTTTAATTTTACAAACCCCATAGGGGCAGTGAAATGAATGTTTTTTAATATTTTGCCAAATTTTTATTTTTATATCTACAAAAAAAAAAGAAAAACATACCTTAAGTTCCTGTAATTTTTATAATTTTTGAGTTACTTGAAAATGAATTTGAAATATCTCAATCTTGCATGTTCTTGACCCACCTTTTTTTATCATTTATATCCTAGTATTTCCCACCAATTTGATTTTATATATTTTATTAATTAAAAAAACAAAATTATCTACTGAGCAAAAACAAATTGAAGTCGATATCTTTAGCGAGTTCAAAAATAAACGATTTCGAATTTGTAAATTTTAAAAATGACTTCTTATGCTTTTTTTCAAAAACTACTTACACTCTTTTATCTCTAAAATAAAATTTCCTTTAAGAACATATAATAATATATATACTTTTCTGAAAGGTATCTTCTCAGAGACGACTTTGAAATAAAAAGCAATCCCAATAACTCAAGTGGTCAAGGTACAAACCCTTCTGAATATGACCCATTTTAAATAGAAGTTTTGACTTTAGTACATATTTTCTTAAATACTAAAGCTCGTGTTTCGGCAAAGAGAATGGAGTTTAGAAATTTATAAGATGCTGTTTAAAATTTTCAGTCAAAATCCGAGAGACCTTCGGAAAAAAATGGATTATATAGCCGAAAATGTCAAAAATAACATTTCTCGTGTTTTTTGCTCTTTGTTCTCATAGCCAATGATCAATTTTTCCATCACTTATAAAACTTTAAAGTGGCGTAGTTTCGGATGAGAAACAATAACTTGGCAAACGCTTGCTACTTAATAAACAAATTAAATTTCGAGGTCCTCTTTTGACGTTGCAAATGAAAAATTATCAATTGTAATTTAAAGGTAATAAATTGACAGCTCCCAGAGAGCTCAAGCATTAGAAATATCTGCTTCAAATATTTTATATTTTTTATCCAAAAAAGTAGTCACATTATACATCATTTTGAAGGCAATTATGTCTTCTTTAAAACTATGTATAATAAATTTTACTATTTTAAAAATTTTAGTACACTTTTCTTGAAACAATACGAACAAATGCAAATTATGTTAATAAAGACTTATTTCAAAAATTTGAGACTGAATAGTTTCTAAATGCTTATAGTTATTAACATACTTTTTTCATGTGATATAAAATATTTAATAGAGAATTGACAAATGTGAAAATCAGTAAAATATATATGTATGTAATTTTACTATATATTTTCAAAATATGGGATTATTTTCGAAAAATTCCCTCGTGTAGCTATGTTTACCGGTAGGCTACATATAATTTCGAGTTAAATATCTTTTAAACCATACCATATAATTCTTTAAAATAAACATGTTTCCTTATCTTGTTTAGGAGTATTCAAAAATGTAAAAATATTTTAAATCGGTTTTCCATTCTCGAGGTAGTCAAAGTTCCAGACTTATTGCCATTTCTTTTGCTTTTGGCTCCACTGTGCACTGTGTATTTGGCAAAAAAAAATATTTTAATATGTATAACATTTTTAAACACACGTGCGGGTACATAAAATAACTTAATAATTTAGTTTAGAAAACTAATAAGTCTAATGAAATCATATTTACTGAAACGTGAACAATTTTTAATATTAATTGATGTTTAGATTTTCTCAAATTTAAATAAAATTAACGGAACGCATAAATTAATAATAGCAATTAAATAATTTTAGAGCAACATATATAAAACAAAAAAAAAAAAAAATATATTATACCATATTTATAATAAAATAAATACCCAGAATACTATGATTTTGAATGCATTAAATATTAAATATTTTATTTTTTTAACCTACATACACACACACACTAAATTGGTTTTAAATGATTTCTATTTGGTCTCTTTGAATCGACAACCTTACCGAATGAATTAAATGTCAAATATTTCCTTTTATTCACAAAAAAATCAGTATATGTAGCCCATTCCAATTCTGGCACATATGGTGGTATAAAGTAATCATTTATGGTAAAATTTCTTATAAAATAAAAAATATTCTGTAATTAAAGAAAATAGTCGTTCAAACAATTTCACTATAATTTATTATTAATATACCTTTTTCAAAGGGCACTCTAGGGGTAAATTACTGGTACGTAATATTTCCAAAGAAATCATTTTCAAAAGAAAATGTTTATGAGCTGCACTCAATGCTATACAAATATCAATATTCATATTCAAATAGGTTTCCAACAGTTTAGGTCCACGTTTTATTTTCACCTTAAATTTAGCCATAATATTGGTTAAGTCCTCTTTGAATTTAAATCCCGTATTCATCATTAAATAGCCTTTAGCATTTTCAATCAAAGAACAATTATAATCGATTATGGTAGAAACATGTGGTTCTGGACACTCCAAGTGCGTATAAATAGCAAACTAAATTTTTAAATTAAATAGATTTTTATTTTGTTTTAAATTTTTTATTTATTAATTTTACCTTTTTAGCCAAAATGATTTTAATACAAATCAAATAAAATAAAATGTTTAAAAACATTTTCATTATATTTTAATAACGTTAGTAATGTTTAAAAAAATGTTGATATAAATGGTTTGGTTTAATTTCATTTTAATAATTAAATGAATTGTTCAAGGAAATGTTTTTTATTTTTAGATAAAGGTTATTTATTTATGGTTTTATAAAATTTTTTTGTTAAAAATTAAAAAATTGGTTTTTAATTAGTTAAAATAAGTTGAATTCAAATGACCTTTTCACTTCTTTTAATTCTATCAAAATTTCCTTACATTTTAATGAAACACATTATAAAATATATCACCAAACACAACCATTAAAAAATATTTCTTCTTTTTTTTTTTCAGTACAAAAGCAATTTTTATAAAAATTTAAAGTGATTTACAGTTTACTTCCTATTTTAAAAAGAAACACGTATTGAGTATAAAAATATACTAATTTATTTTGATTAGACCTAGGTCTACTCTAATTCTAATATGTTTGTGAAAAGTCTGAAAACGAATGAATTAGCACAAATGTAAACTGATTAAAAAACACGTCATACAGTGGAGTCAAACGCAATTTTGTACTTAACCTGTATATTCAAAAATCTGCAACTTCTGAACACTGATTTGCAAGAAATTTTGAAAAGGCATAGCAGAGGAGCGTTAAATATTAAGTTTGGAAGGAGAATGTAAAAAACCCGTATATGGCTCAGCTAAGTGGGCTCAAAATAGAAAAACGTTTAATCGCTTGTTCAATTTTTGTTTCTCGTCCGATTTAAATTATTTTTATATATTATTGTAGGCTCTGATATGCTTCTTCTTCTCAATTATCTCTTTAAATTGTTAAACTATTTGCGTTTGGATTTTTAAGTACCTCAATTTTGTTTGTTCGTTACAGAGTTTTTCTGACCGATTTTATTTGTTTTTTTTCTTTAGCTAATTAAGGAACAATATTAGCTAAAGAATTGGATAAAAAAATTTGAAATTGATATCTATATCGAGTTCAAAAATAAACGATTTTAAATTTAAAAATTACAAAAATAACGAGTATTAGCAGTTTTTTTAAATAGTATCTGCACTATTTTTTCTCTTTAAAAGAAAATTTTCTTTAGCAACATATAATAATATAACAACATATAATATAATAATAAACTTCACAGACATGAATTTAAAAATTAAAAAAAAAAAACGAACCCAATAACTGAAGTGGTTAAGGAACAAGGATTTTATAGTTTGAACAAAAAGTCGACTTCTTTTAATAACCGATTTATCGACTATTTGACTGTGTCAATTTTTAAATAATCTTTTTCTGACTTCCATTTTTTCAACTTTTTGATTTTTCCGACTATTTTAGACTCTTTTCGAATTTTGTATTTTTTCCGACTGTTTCCGACTTTTTAACTTTTTGTTTTTTTCGACTTCTTCCGACTTTTCGATTTTTTTTTTTTGAACTAGTTGGCAACAAGAAAATCGATTTCTCTGCAATTTTCATAACAAAAACTTCGACATCGACTTTCGACTTTTTCAACAAAATCAATTGTTCGATTATTCAAAAGTCGATTCGATAAACCCAACAAGGTACACATACTACCGAATTTAATCCATTTTAAATGAAAGTTTTGACCTTAGACTATGTTTTTTAAAAACCCAAAGCATAAATCGGCAAACGCAATGCAGTTTAGGAATCTCTAATATGTTGATAAAAGTTTTCATTCAAAATCTACGGGACTTCGGGAAAATGTAAATTTTATAGCAGAAAATGTGAAAAAATCGAATTTTTAGGATTTATGCTTTTTTTAAGAATTGTGGTATTATTTTTATAAAAACTGTTTAAAAAAGTTTTCCACCATTTTCTCATTTTATATAATATATTCCATATTCAGCGAAAATTTCGTTAAAATATCCNNTACAAGATTTCTTTATTAGCAATTTATGAAGTCATATCTTTAGAAAACAATTACATAGTTATTGTACCAAGAGAGATCAATTCTCTTATTTATCTGGAGTTAAGACCAGTGAAGAGATATTGGACTTTTGTGACAAGAGAATTGGACAGTACCGAATAGGTATTCCAAAATATTTAAGATTTTCAAAGAAAATTGATAAACTGTTCCAAGAGAGTGGCTGAAAGAACTAGCAAATCTCAAATGAAAGGGTAACCGGAAAAGATCTGTAGTATATTATCAATTCTATTGACGGTTTTAAAACTAGTTCTTTAATCAATAATTTTTGCTTGAACTTTTCACATTTAATGGAGTTCATTACATAGGAAAAAGTCTTTAAATATTTGTTTTTTTTTTTTCAAATTCTAATTTTTGAATTTTTAAATTTTCACATAGTTCTAGGAAGTCATTTATGGGAACCACAGAAGTGATTCTTTAAATTCAAAATTAGTTTCTAAGAGCATATTTACATTGGGGATTATCGCAAGGGTTTTTTCTGACTTTTTGTTTTCAAGTTGCTTCGAAATCCCTTCTATTTTTACACACATAAATTTGTATTGTTTGACAAAAAACAACAAATAAGAAAAATCAAAAATAAATTTGAAAAAAATTCATGAAATTTTTAGCTTTGCAACTAACGTGCTAACTTTCCTTATCCCGCTTGCTTTCTACACCTCCTCTTGTCTACAAACATAAAAGTTGACAGTCGA
>MINK01172356.1:0-31025 GCA_001735545.1 Phormia regina
ACGATTTTGATTGATGCAAAAAACCGAAATTTTATAAACATATTTATTTATATAAAAATTTTTACCTTAAACAAGCAATAAAAAATTAAAAAAATCGTTTTGCCCGATATCTCAGTTATTTATCTCAAAACCGATTTAATAAATTTTGTTTAACACGAAAATTTAGAAAAAAATTTCCAAAACTTCTTTGCAAATACAAAGTCTCTAGCATAAATAGTGGTTCTAGAAACTCGAAAACTAAACCCCGGTTTTTTAAGCATATCTCCGCCACTTATAAAATGATCTTGCTGAATTTCAATAGCAAAGGATTTCCTATCGTTTGATATATATATTATATATGTCAATTATTAATGAGCTTCATAAACGCCATTTCAACCGACACACGGATGGACATCAACATCATTTCTTACAAGAACCCAAAAAATATATAGCTCTCTAATAAAAATTGTGGAAGTTGCAAAGGCAATGACGACTTTATATATACACTTTACACCTGTGGTGAAGGGTATAAATAAAAAATGATATTTTGAAAATATATTAAACGATTAATAAACTTAAAAATTTCAAAAATTATTACTGACAGATCTGTGTAAGAAGAGAAATATAGTAAATTTGAAGGGTCTAAAAATGTTATCATAAATCGGATACTAAAAGAGCAATTTTGTTCATTTATTCAAGAACATTTTTTTAGAAAATATTCTAAACATTTCGTGCAAAATCCAAACGGTTAACTTGTATAGCAGCTGAAAACAGTGGATAACAAATAATTACATTTGAAGGTGTCTTCGTGGTTTGGCATTTGGGATATTTATAAACTGATTTTGTTCATTTTAATTAGCATTTTTCTAAGAAATATTCTCTAAAATTTTTGATATATAAAACATAAATATCCTATAAACAAAGCTTTGTAAAAACTGGTTTCAACAGACAAACGAACATCATTATATCGATTTTCCTCAGAAAAAGGATCCATAATATATATGTGTACTTTTTGGGATCTTAGATATTGTAGAAATTACAAAGATAAAAAAACTTATATATACTCTTTACACTTGTGGTGAATGTTATAAACAAGTTTAGAAAAACTTTTACATTTAGTCGAACGAAACTTTCGTTCGACTAAATGTTTCTGTTTCGTTCGTTAAACAGAAAAAATTATTTAAAAATGTTTATAAAAAAATATTTTCTCTAACAGTTCTTTTGTTTAGAAAATATTTAATAAAATTGTTATTTGTTTCAAAAATATATTTTTAAAAACAAGAATGCCTTCCTTTACAACTCTGCCTAATAGCTTAAATCCCAAACACACGCAAACCTTTTTGCGAGGCCAACATTTTACTCTTAAACTTAAAAAAAAGTTCATATTTTGTGTTTTTCATTTTGCCAAAACCAAATGTCCATACAGACGTTTATCGAAAACAACAAATGTTACGAGTGCGAGTACATTTATGGTTAAAAAGAAACTAGAGAAACATTTTCTTGAATTCTTTTCTTTAGTTTGGCAAGAAAAAAAAAACACATATTGAGTATAAAAAGTATAAAATAGAGTGTTAAACAAACAGAACAAATATATAACCAAATCGATTTTATTTAAAGAAAACCATAAGGTGACACAATGGGTCTAAAGGAGATAAAAAGTAATTACAAAATGTTATATAAAAAGTATCTAAACTTTAGATTTTATAAATAAAAATAATACAAATAAAAAAATATATAATTTTCAAATGAATGCATCTTCATTAATATTTCATTCTTTATTACGTATGTGTCTGTCTGTATTTTTTGTTTGTTTGTTTGTATTTTTCTTTTTATATGTAAAAATAATGAAAGTTCGGCCCCTGAGATTTTTGTATGCCGGACACTGATATTTAATTTGTAATCAATGTTGCCAGTGCTTGAGAAAAGAAGAGGATAAATTGGTTAAATGTTCCTAAAAAACAATAAAGCCAAAAAAAGCTAACATAATATTTTATTTAAAAACTCATTTATTGGATGATGCATTAGTGAATTTATTAGTACTTCTTACGGGTATAAATTTTGCACCATTCTTGGTGAATAAAGCGCTACAAGCGAAAATTTTCGTTAAAAATAATACTATATTTTTATCAAGATATCGAAAACTTCATTAAAAGACTTTATTAGGTTAAAAAAAAAAATAAATAAATAAAAATAATAAAAATCTCAAATTATTATACCCTTCACCACAGGTGTAAGTTTGTCATTCCGTTTGTAGTTTCAACAATATTCATCTAAGACCCCAAAAAAATATATATATATTCTGGACCCTTATTGATAGGGGAGTCGATATAAAGATGTCCGCCTGTCCATCGGTCTGTTGAAATCAGTTTTTATAAAGCCCCAGTTATCGGATATATATATTTTATAAATTAAAATGTAGGGAAAATCACGTGTAAGAACGCTAATAAAATTAGCAAAATCGGTTGATAAATAAATGAGATATCGGCCCTTATATAAGTTAGCTACTTCGTTGGAAAATTCAATTTTTTTTCTAAAACTTTTATTTTGAAAAAAGTCGGTCCATTGGTGTACAACATATAGGCCAAAATGCATTAGACTTTGAAGTTCTTAGATAAGCTTTTGCTCGTTTGCTTTTGAACAGGTTGGTCGTAAATATTTTTGTAAAATTTCGTTTTTTTTTTTTTTAATTAACCAAAATCGTTTATAAAAAAACGAGTTATGGGCCAAAAACTAAAATAATAATAATAATAATAATAATAACATATGTATTAAAAATTGTTGATGTTTTTTGAACAGACAAGTATTTTAGTTAGCAACAGCAGTAATATAATAATTAACACGGTTGCTCAACAATGGTGAAGGGTATCAAAGGTTAGGCCCTTCTGAATCTTTTTTCAATTTAATTTTTTAATAAAATTATTTTAAATCTTTATACTGGGATTTAATTATATTATTTATTAATATAATTAACTTTCTAATTGATTTAAAATTATTTTTTAAATAAATTGTAGTTATTAATTATTAATATTATCCTTTGGATGATTAGAGCAAAATCATTTAAAAATTAATTAATATAAGCAATTTCGTAATTGAAGACGATATTTAGTTTTTTCTGTGTAGATCAACTAATACCACATGTTGATGTAGCACAACATTAACAAAACATTTTTAATTTGACATCATAACTTTGTCAAATTATTTGTCTCTCAACCCACTGTACATTGTCTTTAGTTGTGCTTTGCATGCAAAATATTTACAAAATTCATTTAAACTCCAACTTAAACTCACAAATATTCTGTCCATTTGTCTACCTCCTTTATACACAAGTACAAGTAAACTTACAACTCTACCAGCAAGTACCTACTATAGTTAAATGTATATGTTAAATGTATAAAAAAAGATCTATAAAATCAGCAGTAGAGCCTTAAACACAGTACAAGAAATCTGATGACGGTTAAAAGACAAACAGGCAGGCAGGCATTCAGCCAGCCTGGCTAAAACCAAAGACATATAGATATTTTTTATGTTGAACATGTTCCAAGGCAAACGAGTCTTGAGAAAAATGAAAAAAACGTTCATTAACCCGAAAATATGCACAAAATCAAAATTTAAAAGAAAAAAATATTTTCTTTTAATAAAAGAAAATTAAAATATTAATAATTTTTGGTTTCTCTTAAATAAAAAAAAAGCATACAATTGACCACAATATGCAAAAAGAAAAAAAAAAATAATAATAATACTTTAATTAATTATGGGTGTTTATTTAAATTAATGGTTTTTTATTTTCTCTAATGATTTTTTTTTTATACAGAAAAAAAATATAATAAAAAACATTATCAAATACACAAAAAAAAAAAATTATATAATAATCTTAAAGTTTAAATAGTAATGTCTTTGATTTCATTTTAAATCTCATTAGTGAAGGCACGTTAACTGTCAATTTGTTGCTATTTATTTTTATTTTTCTCTTTTGTTTTTACTATTTTTTTTTTTTTTCTTATTTTTTTTTTTTGCTGCTGTTGTAACTGGTGATTTTATTTTATTTTATTTTTTAAGTTTTGTACTTTTATGGTATTTGAAATTTACCTTTGTTATAATTAGAGGCCAACAAGTGGATGGAATATACCAACCACGTAATCTTTTATTATGATTGAATGTAATTTTTACTTTCTTCGACATCGATATTTTACACTAAAAGTCATTAGTCATTTAATACACTTAGCGAAAAAAATAAATAAAATAAATAAAAATAAACCAGAAACGTGTAAAATGTTTTGTTATAAATGCATCATTTAGATATTAAACAAGATCCAGGTTTATGACATTAAAATTAAATTAAAAAAAAACCGAAACCTAAATGTTAAACTAGTTTTTATATGCAAATAATTAGTAAATGCTGGTTAAGATACAAAATCAAAAAATTAAATAAAAAATAATAAGATGTTTTAAGTAGAATTCCTTTAGATATTAAGCAGCTATATTTAAAGAAAAAACCTTATTATTAAAAAGCTCAATTGTATTAAGTCTAGTGCATTCAACCTGAAATTGAAGATTATAATTTCACTTTTATTTATATGTACGATATACGACAAAATTTTATAGACTTTATATATTTTTAAATATATGTAGTCAAAAGATTTATCTAATGTGTATTAGGGCGGTTCAAATTGTTCGGATGAGAGAAATAAAACCGGAAAATGTAAACTACCTTTTTAAAGTACTATTTATTCTATACAAAAGATTACACAAGGCAACAAAATCAAAAAAAAAAAAAAAACAAAAAAAGAATTTGAGGCTTGAAAAACCACTATACAATTTTGAAGTATTGTGGTTCTAGTAGTACAAATATGTTCCAAATTTCAAAGAAGTCATTTGAAACTCGATAAAGTATATATTTTTTTATTTATTATATTTTATTAATTAGATTCTGTGTCGATCTAGCTATGACCTTCTGTTGAGAGCAGGATAGGGGTCGAACGGGACATCGTAGTAGGATGAAATTTGGCACAAATATTTATCCTATATAAGGTTTGTTTGATATTGAAAATTATCAATATCGGTTAACAAATAAAAATATTATGGGCTAAAAACTAGAAACACAGGGTGTCCGTTTTTTTATAACAAAAAACTTGCTATTTTTACGAAAAATAAATTTTTTGGTCAATTTAATATAATTTTTTCTAAATTTATTTTAATATTATTGGACTAAACCTTTTTGATTTATCATTAATAATGTGGAAAAATATCTATATAAATTTATAATTTTATATATTTTATTTAAACCTCTTCATAGAATTTAAAATTTGGCCCATTATTGGACTACTGGAATCATAATACATCAAATCTATATAGCAGTTATTCAAGCCGTTTTTTTTTCTGTTGACCTGTGTTATTGTTATATTACTTATATTTTTGTTTGGTCGTCAATGTATTAAAATTGAATCAGAATTGTATGATGCTAAAGATTTTCTGTAGATTGAAACGAATATTACTGAAATTACAAAGTTTCAGGGCCTGTCCCACGATGTCGAACGAAGAATTCGATCGACAAAATGTATAGGAAACAATAACAAAATTTCAAATTTATTTGTTGTTTTCCATATATAAATTGTCGAAACGATTTTTCGCAATATCAAAAAAAAAAAAAAAAACATTTTAAAATTTTTCAAAAAAAGTTCCAATGTTCTAAAAAGTATTAATACGCTTTTTCAAAGAGTATACATTTTCAAAGGAAAGTAGCAATATTCAATAAAAGTATTAAATTTTCAATTTAAAAATAATAAAAATTTACCCATTTTTACAAATTTAAATTTTTTAAATTAACAAATAAAAGTATACAGTAAATACCAATTCTCAATTAAAAAATACAAAATTGAAAAAGAATAAAATTTACAAAAGATACAAATTTTCAAAATAATATTCCAAAAAATTTCATTAAAAAAGGTTTACCCCTTTTTTAATGAATTTTTTTTAAGTATTTAAATAAATAAATAAAAAAAAAATATTGATCTTCAAAAAAAGTACAAATATTCCATTTTCAAAACAGTATACATGTTTAACAGAAAGTACAAATTTATTTATCAAAGTATCAGCACCAATTGCAAAAAAAAAAAAAAAAAAAAAATATATAATAAAAGTTTAAATTTTTTAAAAAAGTTTCAATGTTCAAAAAAATACTAATATTCCATTTTCAATTCCAATTCTAAAAAAAATCTATATAATTAATAGGCAAACACATTTTTCGATTTTAATAAAAAAATATAACACTATAAAGATATTTTCTTATAGATGTGCANNTAGATGTGCAGAATATAGAATTTATTATAATCCGTTTAGTATTTATGAAGTTATAAGCGACAAAAATTACTACTAATACATATACCACAAGTCACATGAATATATTTGCATAAGGAAAACAAACAAATGAGCGTGTCAATTTATTTAACTGTATATTATCACATCTATATACAACTCCCTCATTCAAAACATTGCCTCATTGTTGTTATTTTTTTAATAAAAAAAAACAGGAACAGTTGTAATGAAATAAATTTTGTTATTACAAGTTGGAATTTTTTATTATTTTAATTCAAATTTATATGGGCAGCGAAGCGCCCCAGGTGTACTCTCGTATATATTAATCTTTAAAATTAAAAAAAAATCACATTAAAAAATTAAAATGTGTTTTCATGTTTTTATATTTTCTAAAAAAAGTACCAATTAATCAATAAAAGTATCAATTAAAAGAAATTTACGGAATGTAATAAAAATAAATAAATAAATAAATAAATAATTAAATAAATAAAATTTTCGAAGGATATAATTTTTCGAAATACAAAAAGTTTAAAAAAAAGGTACCAATATTCCGAAAAAATACTAAAATACAATAAAAAAAAAACAATTAAAAATTTCAAATAAAGAATATTAACCATAGATTATAACATAGATATGAATTTCAGTTGTTAAAAATCTAAGTTGATTGTCAAAAAAACATGAGTCTAAGAATGTGTAACAAATTTCATTAAAAACAAAAACAATTGCTCCTTTTTGAGTAATTTTTTTCAATTGAGTTTTTTAAGCTTCATATCTATGTCAATAATCTATGACATTAACTAATAAAACAAAATATACAATTATAATTTAAAAAGCAATTCACAAATTTCTCAAAGTATAACAATTTCCTGATTTTTTATTAAAGCATCATACATTTTCAAAAATTTTCAATTAAAGCACCAATTTATAAAAAAATGTTTTAAAATAGGAAATATTGAATGATGATGTTATTTGGCGATTAAAACACAAATTTAATATCTGAATTGCGTTTCAATTCTTCTCAATTAAAATTATTCATTTTCAATTTTTCTTAAAAATGTTTAAAAAAAAATTTAAATTTTAAATGTTCTTTTTGAAATTGAAAATAGAAGATCTTATATTTAATTGACTTATGAAATTATTATGAAATCCTGTTTTCGAAGAAGATCGAAATTTCAATTACCTTTCCGAAATTTGAAATAGAAAGTCAAATTTTTTGAAATTTATACAAAAAAAAAGAAATTTTAATTGCCTTTTTCAAAAGTTTAAATGTTAAGTGATCCTTTCAAAAATTGAAATGAAAAATTCACATTCTTTAATTTGTTTTGAAAAGTTTTCATTTTAAGTTAAAAATGGTGTAGATTTTATTTTTAAATATATAGAAAAAATTATCAAATTATCATTCGGGATTCACAATTCTATCTTTGTTGATGCAAGAGGTAAAAAGAGTATAAATGCTTAATATTCTCTCTACCTCTCTCTTCTACGAGTTGTGACTAGAAAAATTCTTGAGTGTGAACACTGACAAATATGAAATTGATAAATCTTAAACTTTAATAAAATTCAGGGCTGGAAATATGGAATTTTTACAAATTAATTTTATTATTTTAAAAAAATTTCTAACTTTTTCAGTAAAATTGTAAAAGCAATCATACAACTTATAAAGCTTTAGCACAAACGATCTAAATTGATCTTTAAAAAGTAAATATTAATATAACTTTTATTTTCAAAAAACAATATAAACTGAAACAAATTTACCTAAAAAAAATTTAAGTATTTCTTAATATAATAGTTAGTAGCCTTAAGCTAATTTAGTAAATGTTTTTTTTTGCAAAATTTTATATTTTGGTCCTAAAACTAAACTTACTGCATATATACACACACAAGTACATAAATACAAAACATATTACATTTATAGCAAAACAATATAAAATATTTATAAATATATGTAACATTATTTAATATTCATTTAAACTTCCTAACAAAATTTTATTTATAGCTTAAGGCAAATAACGATAACAGTTTTCAAAATATTAAAAAAAAAAATGCTGTAATTTATGTCATAAACCATATAAATATTTATGAATACAGTAGAGCAATATATAGATGACGATAATGATGTCTTTGATATGTAACATTTAAAATATGTTAAAACAATATCTTATAGGTAGTAAATACAAATAATAATACTCTGTTTTATATGAATATTTAGCTCGTGTCTTATATTTTATAATTTTTAAATGAAAAATAAATCATAAACCAGTAGAAAAAGAAAAATAAACAAATCACAAAAAAATCCATTGTGGTTAAAATACATATTTCTTTTTTATTATATTTCTTTCTATACCATTGTTGAGTTGCAAATGATTTTTTAAAAGAGATTATAATTTCATTTATAGACATTTATGATGAATCATTTTAAATTTGTTTATTGATTGGGTGTTTTATTTTATTTTTTTTTTTATTTAGTTAAATTTATAGGCCATAAAAATGAAAAACAAAAACAAAAAAAAAATAAATTAATAAATTGTAAATTTATCAGACTTCAAATTTACATCATAGTGAGCGTAATAATAAGAAAAAAAAGAATTTGAAAAAAAAACTCATTTATACATCGATCGATAGTATGTCAAATGAATTGAGTAAAAACAACAAATGAAATATGAGCTTGAATATTAGAATTTTTGTTATGTATAAGCCAAGCGGCTCTTCAAAAGACGGGCTTTGAATGCATGATTTAGAAAAAAATAAAATAACAGATGAAGATGGAAATATAAATGTAAATGAAAATAAAAATTAATTCTTTGTTTTTGTTTAACGAAAAAAAAAAAACAAATTTAAATACAAGTAGCTGTAACTATTTAACTAACTATCTAAGTAAATATTATGATGATAGTTAATAGTTTAAGTTGCATTTTATTTTTCTTTATTATTTTTTATGTTCGATGTTGCTGTTGTTTGTTTGTATGTCTGTCTGTCCGTTCGTCCGTCTGTATGTTTATTCTGCCTCTTTGAAAATTGTAACGCATTGTGGTTTTTGGTTGTTTTGCTCTAGATAACGCCCTTGCATTGCAAAGTGATTGGAGTTTGGCAGTTGTTGTGTTTGGCAGCCACCACTAAGCAATAAATACAATATTAAACGATGGCACACTAGCCTTAACAGCTTAAAAATTTTATTCAATATAAAAAAGAATTTTAAATATAATTAATAAAAATTTAAAAAATTGTAATTTTTTATTAAAAATATATTTGTAGGAAAACAGTTTATAAGATTGCGTTCACACGCAGAAATTTTTCTTGTCGTAATTCTGATTTTGAAGAAGAGAGAGTAAAGAGTAAAATGTAAAAGTTTAGTTTTTCCCTTCTTCTTCCTTTCCCATAACATACAATCTACAGATGAGATTCTTGTATCATAATATATAACAGAGAGAGATAGTAATAATTTAGTTTATATTATGTTAAATCTTAATCAAGTAGTAAACGTATTCTAATAAATCTTAGAAGATTGCATTGAGTCATTCACAGAGTATAAACGTATTTTTAATTAAAGAAATTCGAAACTTTTGTATACGTCTACATTTTTGACAGTAAATATTATAAAATAGTTGTATAGAGAAATCTTATCACAACAGTCTCGTAATATTTTATATAATTTCATAAGATAATTCTCTCAGTGAGCGAATTTGACACTCTCTGTTACATATTATGATATAAAAATCTTGTGTGTAGACCCTATGTAAATTCAGAAATTGCTGTGTGTGAACCCCGACAATGAAAAATTATCATTCCGTTTTAAAATTTCTTGTCAAATTAAATATTTTTTCTTTTAATTTTGTGAATTTTTAAGTCCAAGATTTGCATACTTATGTTTATTTAATTTAACATATAAAACTGTTAAAGATTTAAAAAAAAAACGGATATAAAAATGTATATTAATTAGATCAATCAATTGTTTTATAAAATCAGAAGTAATTTGTTAGGTTTTTAGGTTTTAACTGTTTTAAATCAATTAAATCAAGATTAAAATTTAAACATAAAATATTTTCTAAAAAATCTTATAAAATTGAATTTAATATCTTAATATAAGATTTTTTTTTATTGTTAAATTGTTCGTAAGAATTTTATATTTAGAATTATTTTTATTAAAACCTAAAATTGTTTTTATAAGTAAACATAAAATTCTAAAAATGTGGTCATATTAGGCAAATATTTAAGTAAAATTACTTGTGTATTATATATAACTTAATTCATTTCGTTCGAAATAAATTCTACTTATTTTATGTAAATTTCTATTGCTTCAAATATTTATTTATACATTTATTATCAAATATTTGGTCAATATGATCTTATAAGTTTGCTGTAAAAGTTAGCAGTTCCAGAGAATGTCACCAATATTAACGAATTATATTAGAATTATATTATATTAGAAGTCAAGTAATATTCTCATTTACATTAAAACAATTTGGTGACCGATTGACTTCTCTTTCCATGCTGCTGAGTTTTTCTTATAGGGGTCCAAATACAAAATTCGTCAACTCGAAATCTGCAAAGTGCGAGTTTTAATGCATAGCTATGAAACACCTGCCTCAATAACTACTGCAGACTATTCGCAACTGCCGCAATGTTCATGCTCTCTTATTATACTGAAAGAAATGTCTCATGACATATGTTTAATACTTTTTTAATCAAATTCTTTTAATATTAAATTATATTTTATAAGAACAACTGATTTTCTTTTGAGAATAATATTAAATTATAATTTATGAACTCTATAAGAGCTGGAGAGTTATACAGAACATATACAAATACAGAATATGAAATTTTAGAGCACCGATCTGTTATTATCTTACTATTACAATCAAATACATTATCTTTATACCATGTTGCACCAACTGAAGTTTTCTGTAAAATAAACCACTGTGCAAGTGGCAACATACACTATATGAAGGTGGCAGGCCATACTTACTGCCACATTAATAACGAATTGTTTATCACAAAAAAAGAAAAAATAACCAGCTATTTTGTTTACGTAATATTATATACGTTATTGTTATATTCAACACCTTCCAATTAAGACTTAACTTTACATTTTTCTTTTTAAAAAAGATTTTTTGAAAATGATTTTTATATGAATGTTCATGTTTTCCATTTATTCTTTTTTAGGCCTTTGTAAAAGCTGTAACTAGTGGTGTAGAAAACGTAGAAGAAGTCTTACTATCACCAGAATATCAAAAACAATTAGTACCAAGAGGACCTCGTATAGTGGCCGATAAAACAAAATCTTATAAAACTATAGACTCAGAGAATATACAGAAAAGATCTTTGGCCCAGGAGGATGGTAAGATAATAACGGAATCTAAGAAAACCACCGAACACGAGGTAATTGTGGATGACGAATTGCCAGACAATAAGTCGGTAGAAAGTACAGAACAGATTAAAATTTTAGTAAGTTATTCCGCGGGAAGTAAAAAAATAAATAATTTTATTTAAACCTATTTTTTTAAATACATTTTTGAATATTATAGGAAGCTAATCAAAGATATTTTAAACAACGTGATGAACAACATGTGGATATTATCAAAGATGGCAAAGTAGTAGGCAGTGAAATGAAATACGCAGCCGAGACCATGCACATGGAAAATGATGATATGCTGGAAAGGCCTGGAGATTGGGATAGTTTATCAGATCGTATGAGAAAAATGCGTAAACCACACAATAAATCTATAATGCAACACCCTAAGGGTAAGAAGAATTGTATATGTATATGTTTACAATAAAAATATCTATTATGATTTTGTAGGAGGTGTTTTAATGGATCGCAAAGATGCCCTTACCAAACGTCCATTAGATTTCGATAAAGAAGAAGAGACCCGCAAAGGGGAAACTATTAAATGGTTAGAATCTCATTTTGGTAGTGAATCTACAGCTTCGAATGATTCGCGTGAAGATGAAGTCGATGTTATTGAACCTACTAAGAAAACTTATTTTAATGTTACTATTAAATCTAATCAAAATCATACAACATCCAATGCCCACTATGACACAAACGATAAAAAACCCTATGTCAAGCGTGGTGTCATCGATCCACCTACACCAGCCAATAATGGCGCCAAATATTATCAAGGCATATCGAATTGGAATAGTCGCAATGAAACAATAGCCACCACAACACCAGCTAATCATTTTGCTTCCAAAGCATTTCGTGATGATCTCCACGCTTCCATAGAACGTAATCAATTGAAAAAAACGAGTGCTGTGTATTCTAAAAAGGATAGTTATATTGGTGATACTAAACCCTATGTAAAACCTATATCCAGCGATAGTTACGTCAGTCGAGAAGATATTTTACAACAAAAGAGACAAAGTCTCTCTTCACAGTTTCTGGCTCGATCAAGGCAAAATTCAAGAGATCATTTAGATGATTTGGATAAAGTAGGAACGGGTTCATTTGAGGAAAGCCGTTATATAAGTGGCTCTCGTACAGACTTGCACTATGGCATGAATATTAAGGAAAAGGAGAAACGTAATTATACTAGGGCGGAAATAATAGATGATGTAGATTCGCCAGTGCCACCACGTAAAAATTCTTATGTTGAAGAGAGATCCAAATCATATGAACGCAGCTATATTGAAAATGCACGTTACAATTCTTTACGTAGAGAGTCACAACAGCATGACTCTCCCTCACCGCACAGGGAGGTAAGTACTTTAGAGAGACCCACCGTTCCTCAACGTAGAAGAAATGGTGAAAAGAAATTACGCCAACATAGTGAGGTATTGGCGGAAATAAAAACTCCTCTACAACAAGTGCCAATTGATGTGGCAGAACCGCCACCCGACTATTCACCACCACCCAGAAGTCGATCTTCTTCACCCAGAGAAAATTACAATCATCATGGTTTGAGAGCCAAACCTTATGCACATTCACAACAACAAATGTATACACCCTCTGCGGTCATGGAACAACAACCACGAGAAGCTCAAACTTTAAATAGAAAACAAAATCAACGTACTAGATTTGCTCGCAATACACCTTCACCACCAGTGGCTCTCTCACAGCATCAAACTCTAAGACCAAGTATGTTGACTCAAACAACTCAGACAACACCATCAACCATTTCAACATCTACTGTGGCATCGCATCGTTCTAGTAAAGTAGGACAGGCTATAGGCAATTCTTTGAGGAAACTTGTAGGCAAACTAAGATCAGCCAGTGTAGAACGTAAACTGCGCATGAAATCCAAGTCTAAGTCTCGTGAACAATCACCAGCACCAGCCATTCATCAAGAACAACAAAATCTACGAACTTATCAGCAATATAATGTCATCGATAGCCATATAGGAGGAAATAATCATACCACATCTCACGATGAATCAGAAGAGGAATACAACAGCCAACAAAGAAGTCGTTATCCACCGGGACAAGAAACTCCTCACAAAACAACAGAGCATTCTGCTTACAACAATGCCAGCATAGATAGAAGGGCTCTGCTACACTCAACATCATCGCATCCAGTGGGAAATAACCGTGATAACGGTTATCGTGTAATGAGTCCAAAACATCGTTACTATTTAGGTGAAGATCCCTATTCCAGTACCTTGTATGGTAAAGAAAATGTACATGAATCTATGAAAATGCGCAATGGGGCACCACCACCGCCCTCCTCATACAACAATCGTGAAAGTTCAACGTCTTCGCATACTTTAGGCCGTTATCAGAAAAGTAATCAACGTATGTCCGGATCAACACCTAATCTAAATCAGGGTTATCGCTCCACTCAAACATTGCCCCGAAAGCTTAACGATCATCCATCTGTACATCATTATGAAACACAAACTGTTAATATAGCTCGATCAAATGCTACCAGTAAAGTTCAAAGTAAATTACGCCAACAACAACAGCAACAAGCACCAGTTGAACAACGTATATCCTATCAACCGATTAGTCAAAATACTGGACCTCTTAAGCCGGCACGGACATATGCGAAATCTCTTAATCGTAGCAAATCATTTAGTGTTCATGCCATGAACGGTAGCAATGATCCTAGTCCCATTTATATGGAAAAACTAACGAGTAACAACTACACGAACAACAATCTACACTCTAGCCAGGCTTACAAGTCAAATCCTCATCTCTACTCTAGTTCCAAGGAAAATACATTGCAACAAAGTGCTCTTAAAAGTCCATCGATTGTAAATCTAGTAAGTCGTAGTCAAAAGGATTTAACAAAAATAGGAACAAACGAAGACGACACCGATCATTACGAAAGACAAATCTATTCAAACAATAATCGTCATTCAGTCGCGAAACAGCCACAACAACAATATGAAGATAGAAAGGCCTATCGATCTGGTTCATATATAGAAGACGATTATAAATATCGACCAGCTCCACATTATCAATTGCAACAAAAGCATTCATTGGAATCTCGCGGCTCCGTGGATATTAACAAGGATACAGCTAGTATTATAAGACATGAAGAGTATATAAGACAAAAAAGAAATCCACCCTCTGGATCCACTATTATTAAAGTACGCAATATGGATTATAGAAAATGAACAATGAATAAGAAAATTTACATACAAAACTCACTAGAAAGGGTAGATAAAGAGAAGTTTCACCTATCCTATTTATCCAAAACCTTTAATTAAACGTCACGCTAAAAGATTTTGAATTCCGTAACTGAGATCGTGGGGCTCACTTAAAACCAATAATAATTTCAACAAAATTAAAAAAAAAAAAACAGAAAACCCTTGCTTTGGCTTTAGTTTCATTTGACATGTAAGCAAATAAAAATCCAAAGCCATTTTAAACGAATTTTTTCGAAATATTCGGATTTTTTATATCCGTATCCCAATACTAATAATATATTTTTTTTAATAAAATCATAAAAACAAAACGTTAATGGCTTCCATTCTTAATTTAATACAAATTATATATCTAAATTAAACATATTTAACCATTAATATCAATTAATTCAAAAATAAAATAAAAATAATATTTTATTTTATAGTTAAATTAAAAGTAATCAAATTAATTATTATATTAATATTAGTTAAGTAGTATAAAAGAAATCATTTGTTAAAACAAAATATAAAGAAAAATATATTAACAATTAATTATAATCCGCTGACATTAAAACAAAAAAAATGTATTAACCTATGTTAAGTATACCATTTATTGTGGTTGTCAAATGCAATAAAGTGCCAAAATTTAATAAATTCGAAATGTGATTTTTATTTATTTATTTTTGGTGTTTTAGAATTATATCTAGGATCAATTCGATGGAATTTTAAAAATTTTACGATCGGACTTCGAGATTTAATGTTATCAGCTTGAGTTTTTCTAGAAAAGATTTAAATAATTTAGGGATGTCAATAACTAAAAATATAATTGTGTTTGTGAGAGTGAGAAAAATGCACTTGAAGAAAATATTAATTTAATAAATATATGTCCATAATACATGTTACTTCATTCTTCAATAAAACTTATTTTTTTATACTTTTATTTATTAAAATAATTAATTAATTAATTAATAATTTTAGTGCAGAATAAAATTTTTAGATTTTAAGTGAAAAATTAAATTTTTTGTGAAAAAATTTATTTTTAGTGAAAAATTTGATTTTTGTGAAAATTTTAATTTGTAGTGAAAAACTTAAATTTTACCGAAAAATGTAGATTTGTAGTTAAAAATTTAGTTTTTTAGTTATTAAATTGCAAATTGTGTTTTTGGTGAAACATTTTGCAACACAAACAATTAATAAAAAAATATTTTTTAATAAATTGACAAATTTTTAAACAAAATAATTTTTAATAGAATTCATAAACATAGATTTCACAATGTTAAAATGTTATTTTAAATTGTCATATATATTTTTTATAAAATTTTAAAAATGTGTTATTTTAAAAAATATATAACACAATAACTCAAATAATATACTTTGTGATTTGGGTAATTGTGAAACATGTTTATAAATTCTGTTAAAAAATATTTTGTTTTAAAATTACACCAAAACCAATTTTACAATAACAAATAGAAAATTCAAATTTTCACCAATAATATAAATTTTGACTGTAATCTGACTTCGAAACACTTTAGAAGTACAAAAATTTGGGAACCAATGAGAACAGACGATTATGAGCCGCCGCGTATAATTTTTGGATAAGCCGCCGCCGCAAAAATCGTTCGGCGCAGGTCTCTGAATTTGCGTCAAAGAATATTGTTATTTTTTTTATTTACTACACATATTTATTGTAAAATTTATTTAAAATAATCATAAAAAAGAAATACAAGCATGGTCGTTGAAAGTAAAACTACAAAAAGTGCCAGTGAAACAAAATCTAATGAAGATGAGTGCATGAAAAACACTGAAGAATCTGGTAAAAAAGAAGAAAAATGTGACGACAACAACGCGTTCAATAATAGCAAAGAAAACACACACAACAATGAGACAGCTTCTGAAAACAATTCGACCGCTGCAGAAAAAACAAACATAAACACAACAACAACGGATACTACCAGCCCCAGTCAGGAAATGCAAATAAACATTGGAGATGTTTATATGATAAAAAGAACTGATGGAAATATACATGCGGCACAAATTATACAATCAAGAGAATGTGAACAAGCCACAAATCCACCACAACAAGAATATTATGTACACTATGTGGGGCTAAATCGAAGACTAGATGAATGGGTGTCAAGAGATCGTATAACAGATTGTACGGAGGCTGAAGGTGGAGGTGCTACAACTGCAGGTGGTGGTGATGTAGCAGACTCCGTGGGAGCTAAAACCATTAAACAATTGAGTAAAGAACAAATCGCATCATTGGAAAATCCTTCAGCAGTTGAGAATAGTGATCGCAAACTGACCAGAAATCAAAAAAGACGTCACGATGAAATAAATCATGTGCAAAAGACATATGCCGAAATGGATCCCACAACGGCAGCTTTAGAAAAAGAACACGAGGCCATTACAAAAGTAAAATATATTGATAAATTACGCATAGGTAGATTTGAGATAGATACATGGTACTTTAGTCCCTACCCAGATGAGTATGGCAAGGTGGGCACATTGTATGTGTGTGAGTATTGTCTGAAATATATGCGCTTCCAAAAGACTTATCGCTACCACGCATCAGAATGTACACAAAGACAACCGCCAGGCAATGAAATCTATAGAAAAGGCACTATATCCATATTCGAAATTGATGGCAAAGACCACAAGTTATACTGTCAAATGCTTTGCCTCATGGCAAAATTATTTTTAGATCACAAAACCTTATATTACGATGTGGAACCGTTTTACTTTTATGTTTTGTGTGAAATCGACAAGAAAGGAGCCCATATAGTGGGTTATTTTAGCAAAGAAAAAGAGTCTCCGGAAAATAATAATGTAGCGTGCATTTTAATACTTCCACCTTATCAACGTAAAGGTTATGGCAAACTTTTGATAGCATTTAGCTATGAATTATCACGACGTGAAGGAGTTGTTGGCAGTCCAGAGAAACCTTTGTCAGATTTGGGACGTCTCAGTTATCGCAGCTATTGGGCTTATACTTTATTGGAGTTGATGAAAGATTGCCGTACTACTACCCAAAGCATTAAAGAATTAAGTGAACTTAGTGGCATTACGCATGATGATATCATATACACATTACAGTCCATGAAAATGGTTAAATATTGGAAGGGTCAGCATGTTATCTGCGTTACACCGAAAACCATTATGGAGCATTTACAACTGCCACAATTTAAAAGACCAAAATTAACCGTTGATCCGGCCTACCTGAGGTGGTGTCCGCCAAAGAGGACACCGGGTGGAAAGTTTAGCAAAAAAGCCTAAGTTTTGAGTGTGAAGTTATTGTTTGAAAATAAATAAGAACGATAAAAATAATAATTGTAATATTTTTATTAATGAAAAACATTGGTGGGTAGAATTTTTTGGGAAATTCTAGTATTATTTTGTATTATTATTTTTAATACTATTGCATACCATAAATTAAAATTGCTTTAAAAGAAACATTAACAAACTTTTTCAAATGTTTTTATATTGAACATATAATTGATTTTTTTTTAATAACTAGTACACTAGTAATATTCAAGTATGGTTTACCCAATTTAGACTATAATTCAAGAACTATCTGATAAATTTTAGACAAAAATATGCAGACGATGTCTTCAAATTACATTTACTTTTTTTCTCGATTTTTCATAATCTAATTTTTTGTCAACAATTTTTCCAAATGTAATAAAAATTTAAATTTGTAAATATGAGGGAGTTTTAGAAAAACCTAAAAGGAAAATGTTATATTTTTTCAACTTTCAATATTAACGCGTATTTTGCAACATTTTGCCACACTAAATAGTGATGCCAGCTTGTGAACAACTTGAAGACAGGGTAACACATGTGTTAACAAAATACCAAGTAAAGCGTGGCAGCACTATAATAAGTAAACAACAAAAAAAACTGATCTGAGTTTTTTGTGAAGGAATAAGGTGTAAAAGCTAAAAAATTCAAGAAAAATAAAGCATTCCATAATCATGGGTCTTCTATCAGATCCTTCCTTAACGCCACGACATAAATTTGGCAAAATTCTTACCAAATATCATTCCAAATTGGGTTGGCTTTTATATGTGGCCAGCATTGTGTGGTTCGGTTGTCTAGGTCATAAGGACTTTAATCACGGAACTTATCTATCGGAAAATGCTTTATCACCAGGTAAGTATATATGTTTCTTAAAAGATCTTGCTATAATGTTATGATTCATGTTTATTTTGTGCACATATAAAGGTTTGGTTTATCCGGAAATCAAACAAGATTCTAGTCGCTGGGCTCAACAATTGGTGGATGAACTGAAAGCAGAACGAGAAACTCATAAGTCTACCACTCCACATGCCTGGATATCGGCTAAAATGAAACAAATTGGTTTAGAAACTTATGTTCACAACTATACGTTACGTTATCCATTTGCCGGTGGCAAAGAATTTCATGGCAAAAATGTTTATGGTATTTTGAGGGCACCTCGTACTAGTTCAACAGAAGGTTTAGTTTTTTCCGCACCCTATCGTCCTCCTTCATCATATCATACAGAAATAACGGCTAGTGTGCCAATTTTATTAGCATTTGCGGATTTTGCTAGAAGTGAGAAATTGTTATTTTTTCTTTTAATTTTCATTTAATTTTTTTTTTTTTTTATTTTAAGAAAAAAATTACTGGGCCAAGGATATAATTTTCTTAGTTACCGAACAAGAACAATTAGGTATGCATGCTTTCCTTGAAGCCTATTTTAATACAGAAATGGATGAGGCCGCAAAAAAGAATGCATTTTTAAATTTTGGAAATTTGCCGGCAAGAGCTGGTTCCCTACAGGCAGCTTTAAATATAGAAGTGCAAGACTTAGATATAGGTATGTACATATTTCAATAAATCTTTTTTATCGTTGGCTTGTATACCATTTGATCTGATAAATTTATCCTTTAAATAAAAACTTGTATACTTTTTAGATTACATTGATGTTAAGATTGAAGGTCTAAACGGTCAACTCCCTAATTTGGATATGTTTAACTTGGTACAGCGTATAACGGCCCGTGAAGGTATAATTTCTGGCTACAAACAAACTCCCTTAAAGAAACGGCGTTCATCACAATATACTTCTGTAGAGAGTAATATAAAAAATTTACTTAGCATGCTGCTTAGTCAAACTACGGGAGTGCCAAATGGCAATCATGGCTTATTTCATAGACATCGCATTGAATCCTTAACTTTGGAGGCTGTAAAAAGACCTACAACCGGTAGCAATCGTTATAATGGTGGTTTACCACTTTTGAAAACTATAGAGGGAATATCACGCAGTCTTAATAATCTATTAGAACGTTTCCACCAAAGTTATTTCTTTTATATATTAGCTCAAAATGATCGTTTCGTATCGATTGGTGATTATATGCCTTGTTTGGTCTTGTTGGTGGTTCCTTTGTTTATAAAATCATTTCTAATGTGGCTTATAGCTGGTGGTCTAGTTAGAGATGATGAAAAAGAAAATGTAGAGGAGGACGTTTCTCTTCAAAATGAGAAAGAAAATTCAGAAGTACAGTTAGTGCCAGCCATTTTATATATAATCTTTGCCTGTGGCATAGGTTATATGTGCCAGCAGTTACTGGGACTGGAATTAGTAGTTAACTCGTTGTCCACTCATGGTTTAACTACCGCTCAAAGTGTTACTTCATCAATGCTTTTATGGGTAGTTATGGCAGTTGTTTTGCCATTTGTATATCGATTGCCGGTTACCTCCATGCATTGGCTACATTTAGTCTCTTTGGTTGGTTTGGGTGCTGCCTTAGTTGTTGTAGGTCTTTTGAATTTTGCTTTGGCATTTTTGATTGCTTTAGTTTGTGTACCCTTAGCTGTGGGTATTAAACCTAATATGCAAAAAAGTTTTCGTAAGACTGTTTTAACCGTTTATTGTGTTCTTTTGAATCCTATGGTATTTATTTATGGTTTGGTGTGTATATTAACTTTGTTCCAGTTTCCTGAATTGAAACTAAAGGAAATAGTTTGGCGTGCGGCTCATGCCAGCATGGATGCCATAACATTTTCGTTAACTGATAATTTGGTGAGTATTTAATTAAATATATTAAATAATTATATTGTTTTTTGTTCAAAATTAATTATTTAAAATTTTCTTTTTCTAGATTTATAACAATTGGTTGTGTACAATTGTTACTTCAGTATTACTGCCTCTATGGTGCTGTTTTTGGACTTTGGTATTAAATAAAACAAGAAAAGAACCACAAATTTGTAGTAGTAATAAAAAATACGACTAAATTTGCCGCAAATTTACATAATATGTTTTACTAAATTATTTCCTAAGTTTATTCAAAAATCTTAAAATTTTTATAAAATAAAATAATTATACCAAAAATATAATTTAGAGTGATTATTTATTTGGCTGACTAATCTTTCACCTACCTCGACTAGATGGGATTCATCCTTTTGTAATTGAAAAAAAGTAAATTTTACGTTTACGTTTGAGAATGTTATTCTTTAATAGGTACATTTTTCAATTAATCTGTTTGGAAGTACTTTTTAATAATTTGTTTTTATTCTGCACTTTTTAACAAATTTACGTTTTTTAAAAATTGTGATTTTTTTAATTATTGCTTTTGGTCCCTTCCAAAAATTTCTGAATAATTATATATTTTTTGAAAATATGTATGAATAATGGTATTTTTTGCTACTGAAAATTTTAATATTTGTCTTTTTTTTTTTTGATTAGCCAAGAATTTTAAGACACGATTTCGTTAAGAAAAATTGAGAAGTGTAAAACCGATATTGGATGTATAGAAATTTATTTATCAATTTATTAGATCTATCCTAGATTACAATGTTTGTAAAAATATTTACTCTTTCATTAAGTTCATTCGTCACTAATTATGTATCAGTTTCGCTATACATCAAGCCAACTGAATATTAATCTCTTTTTTCTATTTATTATTGCGTTTGGCAAGCAATAAACAGGAAAATCGAATTAAAACTGAGAATTTTTAATAAATATACAACAGATTCCAATTTAAAAATAATACCACAATACACTTGTTATAGTTTTGTAAATAAATTTTTATTTAGTTTTTTGTTTTATATAGGTATAAATAGCATACAGTATATCTTATTATTTATAATACGGATGATGACGAGTTGATATTGTTAAGAATAGGTAAAGGAAATAAGAGAAAATAAAAAAGAAATATAACACTTTTTTAAATGTTTAAAATTTTATTATATATATTTCGATAAAAATACGTTCGATAGAAGTGTGGGGCATATTATTATATAATTGTCAAAGAATGTAGTGCAAAATACATGTAAAACGAATTACTCTCATTATCTTATAGGTTTGTTTTGTTTGTGCTAAAATCATTCTTTTTATTAATATTTATATTTACGAAAATTATTATTATTATTATTGATTATATTTTCTTAAGACATTGAGCAAAAAAATAAGAAAAAAATATTAAATAACATAAAGGAATTATTTTTTTTTATACTTAAACTATATACGATAATATTGTTTAAAAAAAATATACGCTAATGCGTAAATGTAAATTTTTAAGCTTAAAAACTAAAATTTCAAAAGAAAAAAACAATAAATTTATATCAACGAAATAGTAAATATTTTTAAAAACTTCCCCTCATAAATTTCTTGATATTTCTAAAATGTATGATAACCCCCTTTTTCCAATATCGAATATATGTTTTCAATTATTGTTCCAATTAAACTGATCGATTACTTTATACACTATTTGCAATGTTATTTTTAAAAATTTATTCTCATTTAAAGCATATTTTTCGGCCCAAAGAATTTCCTATTTAAAAAATGTTAAACTTTAAATTGCCACACAAATATTATTTAATTTACTGACATTGTTAATAGTGTTTAAAGCTTTCTATAACATAATATTTTAATTATTATATTTTTGTGTTTTAAATTAAAGGTACTTGTTCTCTTCACCACTCTGCCTGGATGTTGCCTCTAACTACTTTTGCTTTTCAAAATTTAATGATCTGGGCATAAGGGCGAGATTCTTAAGGCAGGCATGAGCCTGTTGCACCATATATTGTTGATCTTTGGTTTGGCCACAAGCCATTTTCTCCCATTTGGGATCTAAATATTGTTGAGAATTACGCTGACGAGAATACACAGTGTCCTGCTGTGGTTTGTTCTCCTTTTTAGCTTCATCATCTCTGGTCTCATCATCATCGAGCAACAAATCATGTTCACTGCATAGTGTATCTCTCATTATGCTGGATTCACTCGATATTAAAAATTTACTGGGAGTTTCTGTTTCAAATGGTTGTGGTTTCTTGTCTAGTTTTGCATCGTTAGTTGAGTGATTAGTAGGCATTACATTTTCTCCCCAGGAGGTTATAAGTGATTTGCGAGCTTTTTTTGTTGGTGGTGGTAATTGGGAAGCGTTGTTAACATTGTTGCCACTAATTCCACTTGCATTTGTTGAGGTGGAGACGGGTATATTTTCCTTTTTACCCGCTACTTTATTTGATTGATTTGTATCATTTAATTGTTCATCATGAATTATTTCGGCCAGATCCTCAACTAAACTAGAGGGACTTGGTGGAATGTAACGTTCACCGCGACGTTTTTTACCCAAGGCAGCCAGTGCATTTTTGAAGGGTGTTGGTGTACGGGGACCAATAAAGCCTGAAATTATAGGGAATTTTATTTATTTTTCTTGTTAAATCTAGAATATAAATTAAAAAATATACAAATTCCTTTAGTACTTTCTGAACGTAAAATTATCGCAGAATATTTATTGGTTTCTTAAAATAAAGAAAATACAAGATTTATTAATGTTAAATAGAGGTATTGATCAAAATATAGTACTTAGTCTTTTATTCTATATATTGACCTAAAACTAATTGTCATTGTCTGAGGGTTCAGATATTGATATATCTCTAACTAAATATTGAAAATAAAATCTAACTTATTCTTAATTATTAAAGATTGTGTCTGATAAACATATTAAATCGAGCTATTAGTCAAAATTAAATTCGTTTGTAAGATAAACTTCATTGTCTGATTTTGTTTTTGCCTTATTATAAAAACTTTAACCACCTGGATATTATTGAAATTGTAATATTTAAAATGTTTTATATACCTAGTTAGGGACTATTTGTGCATTATAAACATCCAGCATCTACATTTAGTAAATTTTTAAAGAAAACAGAACTTTTTTAAAAGTACTTAGTAACTATTTGTGTTGTCATTTTAGATTATTTTAAATAACATATACACGATTTTTTTAAAAATCTTATAGTTACATATTATAGGGTTTATAATATATATATTTATATATCATATCAAGATTATTGATTTTTTGACTTAAAATGCATAATACAATTGAGTGTGAGTAGTAAATCAGTCTTTATAAATTATACATATGTATATGTATATAACAATTTGTAATAGTTATACATTTTTTCTGATACGATATCATTACAACGAGAATTAAATTCTAAAAATACCACCACAAACTATTAAAAAAAAAACTGATATTTTTTCATAAACAATACACAATCACACAAGCTTTTTTTAAGATAAGAATTTTGCCAAGATTTTAATATCAACTAGAAACATAGAGAAAAAAAAAACATTCCAAATAAAAAATTAAAATCCCATAAAAAGGTAGACAACTTTATTAGACAAGTATGGTCAAGAAAAAAAAAAAAAACAAAAAAGTGCAATGAATTTAAAATAACTTAATATTAACCTTGTTGTAATTCCAAAATCAAATGACTTAATAACAACTTGAAAATACTCACTTTTATGAGGTGTTTCTATGGATGAAGATTCCAATTCTTTTTTTGTTTCAGCACCCAAACGATTGTGATTTTTATTTACCGGTGTACTGGCACGTAAATTCATATCTTCGAATGTCGTTAGACATGGTGAATTTAAAAATTGACTGGGTGAAAAAGGTAACGTTTTAATTGGCGTTATAACTGGCGAATCAGGCAGTTTTACATCATGTTTGATGCCTCCATGATGGGCATTTAGATTGAAATCCTGTGTTTGTTGTTGTAATTGATTTTGTTGTTTGGCTCTTTTAAGTATATTTGGTGTAGGTCGGGTAGATATTTTAGCCATATTGGGCTTTGATTCGGTCTGCAGATTTTTGTTTTCATTGCGTTGTAAGATTTGGGCAGACAAAACTAATCCGGGTGTCATGACAGCACCAGATTTAATAAGAGTTTTAAGATGGGAACGAGAAGACTTCAAGTCGGTGCAGGGTCTTGAAGACTTACGTTCATTATCGTAGTATTTACGACGCATGGTAGAGTTCCAATGATTCTTAATGGCATTGTCTGTGCGACCCGGTAAAAGTTTGGCTATTTTAGCCCATTGATTACCCCATTGCATATGTGCTTGGTAGATGATACGATCTTCTTCTTCCGTCCAGGCGCTTTTCTTAATGTTGGGATTTAAATGATTGTGCCATCTCTCCCTACATTGTTTGCCAATGCGTCCATTGAGGTAGCGAGCTATAAGAGTCCATTTTTTAGGACCAAAACGTCTGACTAGTTCCATTACTTTTTCATCTTCTTCTTTAGTCCAGGGTCCCTTTATTAATTCTGGATTTAGAACCTTAGCCCATCTTTGTTGGACCTGAGGTTCTGTGCGATCCTTAAAGTGGGGCGCTATAAGGTCCCATCTGTCACCATGCTGCTCTACTAGTCGCTTGAGTAGGTTGTCCTCCGACTTAGACCAGCGTTTGCCAAAACCACCCGAACTGCCATTGTTGTTGCGGGAGCTAATGCTGCTGGCATCATCGTCACATCTGCCATCAACATCCGAATACTCGGACTCGGCAGATTCGGCACTTATACTATCTCTTTGATCACTAATGGAGATGGCATATGATTCAAAGTTCATCATCATTAATGATCCTCACCCCTCTTCCAACGCAAACAATTATGATAGTACTTCACTTGGCGTTGTCGGTTGTGGTAGTATTGATGTACCTTACCCTGACAGTAAAGACAATCGGCGTAGTGTCTTAGGTGTGGCCGCTCTCTATAATGATCGTAAACTTCTATAAGAGAAGTGGATTTGAATGTTTCCCCACAACTAAAACAAGTCAGATATTCAAAACCCTTAGTTACACCGTCACGTAAACGGAAATGTGTGGCATCGCTTTCACTATAGCCTGGTGGTTCTATTAAATTTGTTGCTGTTGTTGTAGTCGTCCCTGAAATTGAAGTCGTAGTTGTAGAATTTATACCAGTTGTTACTGTTGTTGTTGTTACCGTAGATCTATTTATAAATTCCCTTGTTGATTGTGTGCTATTGAAGTTGTTAAAATTGTTGTTGTTTAAGTTTCCATTTTCGGCCATTAAACGCAAGCGTAACTACCCCCCTAACGACAGAGGCCTCTTCTAAACAATCATCAGAATTTACTTTTTTCTTAAAAAATGTTTCTTTTCTTTATTATCATCAATAGTCCCAAATCAAGCATAAAATCAAGCGCACACATTTACACAGCAACAACTATAAATTGTTAAACATCTCCTTTGGTTTTATAAGTTTGTCTTTTAACTCGCTTTAATGAATTCTAAACAAAAACTCAAAATGTGTGTTTATTTTATTTATTATAAATTCTCAAAATGTTTTTCTGTTTATCCACACATATACACACACTATCGCATATAGCGCTATAGTTTTTTTTCTATGTAATTAGTTAAGCTATGCAGTCACTATGACGAATGACAGCTGCTAGCAGCACGCTTTTTTTTACAAATTTTATGCCGTCGTTGGACAACAAAATTTTTCTAGGCAATTTTTCAACTTTAAATTGATAAATTTTATTAAACCTTCATATTGCCTGGATAGAACTTTTTAAGCACTTTCAACTTGTATGAAAATTATTATTTTTTACTTAATAAAACTATGAAAAATATAAAAAAATATACGGAGCGAAATTATTTTTCCTCTTTATAAACCGTTTATTATCGATAATTTTAGATGGCCATTTTGAAATTAAGACAGAGGTGCCATACCAACGAGAAACTAAGTGGCAGCCCTTTTCTGATATACCTCAAAGCTAAATGCTATATAAACTTAAGAATGGCCATGGAACATTTTACTAACTGGCAGCTCTATTTTATTTCACAAATTAAAAAATTAAATAAATTTTATGTAAAGCATACTTTTAGGATGCACATTATTAATTGCACAGAGGTTGGTGCAGAGAACTGTGCCGATCGGCTGTTAGCCGGCTGAGTCAAGCCGCCGCCGCCGATAAAATTTCGGCTAAAACATGACTCAATTACAGCCGTTGATTTCGGTCAAGCTTAATGAATTTAATAAAAAACTTTTAGTAAATTCATGATATTCTTGAAATTTTAAATTTTAACATTAATTAAAATTTTGTTTTTTCATAAATTTCCTTATAATGTCGGCGAAATTTTTTTCATTGCTGTCGACTCATGAATTTCGGCGGCAAATACGCTTTCCAAATGGCAACGATATTTGCCGAATTTGATGGATGAAGCTGCGCTGCACTGGTGTATGATGCTGCGTATGATCATACAAGTTAACACGGGATCTTATGAGTCGTGTATGACAACATTAATTAGCCAGGTTTGTGCAAATCATCATACCATTTGATTTACATGTAAATCGTGTATGATGAGTGTATGAAGGCAAGTACAACGTCGTCGATGCTGTGACACAGTCAGCAGAGATTCTGCTGCTTCAGAAAATAGTAAATACAAATGTCAAAAACTTGAACAATTGAATTTCTTTTTATAAAATTAAATTTAAACAAATTTGGATTTATTTAGGTTGCTATATGGAATTAAAAAAAGGAATAAATAATAATTATAAAATGAATAATAAAATAGAATCGATATTGTCGACTATAAGCCTTTTATATTTTTTGTAATACAAATTTTCACAGACATAGATTTCACAATGTCTTAAAAACTGTAAAAACTTGAAGTTTTATTTTTAATAAATCGGTTTAAAATCTACTGAGATATCTACTGACAATATCTACCTGACAATTTGAAATGACAATAGCTCATTTCGAAATATTACAAATACAATTGTGAAATGTTTCCATATCTATATTTTTGGATCCTCTTGTTGAAATTTCTCAAAATGATCCTAATCAATGTAATGTAAAGAATTAAATGGGTCCCTTAGTCAATGCAGGAGTGAGATAATAAGCAATATTGTATAAGTGTACTTAATTAATAACCGGAGTACTTATGTACTTTTAAAGAATAAATTGTACTGAAAAAAGTACTGAATCACCATTCTTGCCGTGGTCATTTTATGCCTTAATATGGCCACTGCTTCCCCTATGATTTGTTATTGTGTGGCATCTCTATCTTCTTTTATTTATTTTATTTTAAACGTCATTCAGATACTGCAGAGAAAATTTGTTTTTATGTTAAAAAATCAACGAGAATAATAAAAATCATTAGTTGAATTAATAATTTTTCTATTTAAACATAATTTAAATATAAAATGACATGAAATATATATCGAAAAGTGTTGTAATTTGAATAAATTTAAAGAAAAATCCTCTAGAATTTTGACAACTATTAGTCATTGTAAAGCGGCTGACCAAAAAAACACCCGCAGAATTTACATTAAAACAAAACAATAAAAAAGTGCAATTATTACTTGTTTTGACAAGAAAAATTAATAAAAAAAAGATTTAGCTTTAGTTAAATATATATTAAACTTTCAAATGGCTAATATAAAAGAATTATATTACTGCAAAAATATAGATGATTTGGAAAAATGTTCGGAAATTCCTGATGTACGGGATCGAAAAATGCAATAGTAAGTACAGTTTCTTGCTCTAGAAATTCTAATCTTATGTTCCACTTTTTTCTTAATAAGTTTGTTGGAGACTGCAAAAAAACTTAATGCTGAAGCTGAGAAATATTATCGCAAAGGTGATGAGGAGTTGGCCTATGTTTTTTATACAAAATATTTTAATTTGCTCAACAGCATTTACAAGAAACCCGACTACCAGCAAAATAAACCTTTGATAAGAAAAATGTTGGGTGATAATCGCACTAATAAAATGACTATGGATCGTTTGGAGGCTTTAAGTATATCACTAAATGAACGTTATGCTCGTTTAAATGCTAAACTCAATGCAAAGACAACAGCAACTTCTACTGCAGCAGTAGCGACCGCCGATACAGTTGAACAGTCTTCAAAGGTGTCAAATGAACGTTCTCGTTCAAATTCTCCTAAAGAAAATAACATAGACTTTGCGACTATGCGTTTAATGTCTTGTCAGCAATTATTTGAAGCGATGAAAATGCAAAATGTTTTGGTCATAGATTGTCGTTCGGCGGATGATTTTAAATCTTCTCATTTACAATATAATTTAACGCTAAGCATTCCAGAGGAAATAATACAAACAGGGTATAGTTTTTTAAACATTATATGGTTTATTTAATATATTTTTCAAAATACTTTAGTATGTCTGCTGGCAAATTGCAAGATAAGCTTGACAATGAATCCAAGAAATTATGGTCCGCTAGAGCCATTAAAAATGAGGTGGTACTAATGGATTGGAATTGTTCAGAACCTAATCCTTCGGAAGATAGACCAATAGCTATACTATTAGATATATTGCAAAATGTAAGTAATAATACTATAAAATAATTACTTTATAATACATTTTAATTTAATTCTAGTGGGATCCAGACATCACCTATCGTTCCCCCATTAAAATTCTTGAAGGTGGCTATGAATATTTTCTCCTGATGTATCCCACCTGCTGCACAAATCCTATGGTGCAGGCACCATCACAACCACAAAATGATTTAAATCTCATTGATGATATAGAATATCCTTCAGTATATGATATACAAATGAAAGACGAAATAATATTAAATATCAATGATACAACAACATCAGGTGGTATGAAATCACCTACACCCTTACAAAATAGACCCATTATTGATAGATCTAGTAAGCAGGCAGCATTAAAAGCCTACAACGAAAAACAAAAACCTATTGATGAGATTGTGGAAGAGCAAAAAACCCTGCTGGAAAAGGCCAAAGAAAATGATGAAGAATTGCAGAAGGTGGCCAAACAATTGGATAATATTTATGGTAAAAAACAATTGACCGCCTCGGAACAACAATTGTTGTATAATATGATGCAATTGGAGAGTGCAGCAGAAGATTTTGTAAGTTGTTCATTTTGTTTAAATGTAAAAATTAATATTTTTAAATAATACTGTTTTATGTTTTTAGAAACTGGAAAATATGCGCTTACGTGAAGAACTCGAAGAATACAAGCGACGCGAAAAGGAGCAGAAAGCCAACATTCCTCCGCAACTAAAGGTAGAGGTCGAAGAAATTGAAGCTAAAATCGAGGAACGTCAACGTTTAGATGAACAATTGGAAAAAGAACGAGAACAACGTGCCTTACAATTGGCTATAGCCAGAGAAAATAAACGCCAATTGAGTGCCAAACTTATTGAGCAAGAAAAACGGGATGTAGAGTTTGAAGTTCCTAAGAATGAATTTAATTTGGAAGAAAAACCAATAGAAGAACCTGAAAAGTTTATACACAAACCTAGCGTACCACAATTTGATCGTTCAGTAAAGCCTCAATTAGCAGCACGATCAACTCCTCCTCAAACGCCCAATATTTATGCTCTACAAAGACAACGTGATTTTTCACCAGTTTCGGGATCTGTGGTAAGTTGTATATTTTTTTTTTTTAGGAAAAACAAAACGATTTTTATTATAATACACACAACCTATGTTTCAACATGATCTCATCTTTATCCTGATATTTGCGACGCACAAAACAAATATTCGGATGCCCACTTTGGAAAATAAATGTCATAGTCTGCAAAATTATTATTTTTTTCCTTCCGTCCATCAGTAAAACATGTGAACAAAGTACATATATTCTTATCAAATTCTTATTTTCATATTTTTCCGTTAATACCTCCAAAACAAAATCATGTACAGCAATGATATTTCTATAAATATTTCAATTATCGATAAACAAACGAAAGCCGAAGAACTTACACATAAAGGGGGTTTTACACTATAATATTATGTATTGATACAAAAAATATTTGCAAATTACTATTCCAAAACATCTATCATAGAAAGATGTAGAGATTCTGGGTATGTAAATTTGAGGATTCCTAGTAGAACGTGTAAAAAT
>MINK01172357.1:0-38258 GCA_001735545.1 Phormia regina
TTTTCTCAATTGGAGGCTTATTTAAGGAACTAGAGCCAATTTTATGTTTTTCATATAAAATATTCAACTGATCACAGATTTTCACTATTTTCTCAATTGGAGGCTTATTTAAGGAACTAGAGCCAATTTTATGTTTTTCATATAAAATATTCAACTGATCACAGATTTTCACTATTTTCTCAATTGGAGGCTTATTAAAGGTACTAGGGCCGAATTTGTGGTGGCGATGAGTTGAACTTGAGTTACAAATTTATATGTAAATTATTTTAATAATAATAAGTAGTTTATACTTTACGTGTGATATTTCTTTAATACTTGTGGAACATTTCATTAGGTTGCGTTTTCAATATCAAATACATATATACACGTGGAAGGCGCTATAAACTCTTGATAGTTAGTTCAAAGTGTTATGTAAACATGTAAGATGTCTTTAATAAGTACCCTACTAACTGTATTTTACTTTTAACTATTTCAATTACTTACATTATTTGTCAACTTTGAAATATTTCTAGTTTTTGATAACAACTTATGTCTTCCTAGTGGCTACATACGAGTGCTATTGCTGCTGCACGTATTACTACTTACTTTACAATTATCAATCTACTGTATTCAGTGGTGCTTAAGGTATTTTTCTATAAACGTAATTATTTGATTTTATTTACTATTTTTCTTTAACTTCTTAACTGCTGCTGTTGAAATTTGTAGTGCATGCTACTCAAAATATGAAATATATATATAAAAAAATAGTCTTAGTAATAATATTCCAAGTATAAAAAATACTTTGTCATGTAACTGGCATTTTACGGTGTTGTTGTTTCCTTATCCACTACGATTTTATTTTCAAGTGCAAAAAAATAAAGAAAGAAAAGTCGGTTGACTGCCGTCATAAGTAGTAGTCAATTGTTGACTGTGTTCTTGTTGTTCATGTTCAGTTATCTAAGATTGTCATGCTACCACTTGGTGTTGATTTTGGAGCTGTAATACCGGAATGGGTTGTTGTCGTTTTAGTTGCATTAGTATTATTCCCTAGATAAACTTACACTTGTTAACTTGTAACTGAAGTAGTTAATACTTGTAACGAATAACTGTATCGTCGTTTAATATATAAACAATAACTGATTGAATTTTAAATCGACAATATTTCAAAGTAACAAATCCTGTGTTATCTCTATATTTGTTTAATTGTAAAGGTGTTGGCTAAGTATGTTTATTTTTTAAGTATTTTAAAAATTTTGATAAATCATTGGCGTATTAATTGTTTGGCGCCATTATTGATATGATTTTCATAATTTCGTTAAATATTCTCTCTAGATGTAACGTTTTTTGGTACTAATAGATTAAATATTTACGTTTTGTAATCTCAAGCTCGCTTCAGTTTAAAAAGGTGTTGCCGACAAGTGCATTGGAAATCTGATCTACTTTAGAATTTCGATGTATTAAATATTATTAAGCTTAGATGCAAGAGGCGATTTCGAATGGTCTTTAATTATATTTTATAAAAACAATAAAAAAAATTCAATCACCGATTTTTTCAACATTCAGAGTGGATACTAGTCCTAGATATAATGCAGCCACAATGGTCTTTAAACATTAACGCATAATATGAAAACTGCCATAAATTTTAGGATACCATCATTTAGAACAGGAATGAAGTCTTTATCTCCAGTTATCAAGGATAATGGTAAATTTGTTGTGATTGTTTCAAGATTAATTTTTAAACTTTGAGCAAAGAACACGTACCCCACCAATAAGCATACCATGTTCCAATTAGAACTTTAGGCGTTTACTTATATAACCTTTGACCATAGCAGTTCATTAAATTTTAGCAGATATCAAAGGTTGTGTTTCAGTCTCTAATCCTAATAGTACAGATACTTTATTTAATACACCAACACTAAGGTATAATCGTAGAAAAGCATTTGGACGTTTTCTTTGCTATTTGTAATCAATTTTCCTACCAGAGCCGCTTTCAGCAGATGGTCCAAAATTTACAACCGGACATAGCCAGTATTTGTAGACCATCGTTAAAATAAACTTTATCGCTTGAATAACACCTAGTATTACAGTTTTTATTTAGTGTCCGCTCTGGATCCGTGTTCAGTTTCCGCAAGAGTACCTTGGCTGGGTTTCCCATTTTTATCTAAGCATAAATGATAGGTTATCTAAAGAGGCACATTGGCTGATTTGCTAATTATGAGCATTAAGGACCCTATCAAAGTATATAAAAACTTTGTTCGAACTGTGTGTTTAAACTGAAAAACCTATGATGGTTGTCAAAAACCTAACTCATGCAACAAAAAAATACGTCTAATAAAATACTATTTGTTGTTGTCAAAAGAAAATAAAAACACATTTTTTTGTTTTAAAAACAACAATTTTGTTTAATTGTCAATCGAGAATTTCCTCTCTATGACTCAATGTCTTTTAATTTTCACTGTTGGTGATATCGAATCGAAATTATTCTTTCATGTGACTCGCATGTAACACTCGCAATTTCCTTATTCAATTTTAATATCTACACGCAGAGAAAAAACATGATTACAACGTGATCACCACAACTATATTGCAGTTTTCATTGATTTCAATGATACCGTGTTCATGATAGCAACGTTTATGATTCTGTTTAATCATAAAATAATAGTAAAATGTATTTAAATATTTTTGTATGAAATCATATTTATGAAAAATCCAAACATTTAGTTAATTTAAGAAATTTGTTGATTCTACAACCATTACGCCAATACTTTTATTTGATTTTAAGTCATAATTAGTTTTGCACAATTGTTGAAAATGTTTATGTTTTCCTTAAATATAAAATCTTTATTTTTGACTATAATAATTAAATGAAAAAACATTGTGAAATCGGAAGAAATTTTATAAAAAAAAGTTATAATATTGTTAAACTGAATCATTATATCATGAGAAAATAATTAAATGGAATCAGAATAATGACTACACTCAAATATACTTATTGTAACCTGGAATCATATATTAAAATCATAGTATGATGCACTTAGTTTACGGTCACGTGAACCATATTTTTTTCTGCGTGTACTCATTATCTGCTTGAGGAACTACAAAGGTGCTAGGAAAATTGCTTCATAGTAGAATCGAAGCAGAGTTTTTGGACTACAACTAAATTCACGATATCTCTTTCAATTGCTTTATGTTAAAACCTAAGCACAATAATAAAAAATCATTAAATACTTAATGTTTTTGCAAAAATTTAATCTATACATTTTTAGTCAGTCATTCAAATTGTAACAGATGTTTCTTACAAATATTTGCAGAAAGAGAGCCTATATTTCAATGATAAAACCCCAAAAGGATATACAAATTTCTCAGACAAAAAAAGTACTAAATTTGGGGTCATTTCTGTTTAGGCACGTAGTATTTTTACAGTTTTAGAAACTAAACTAATATTTGATAACAATAAACTAACAATTGGCACATGTTACAAATTTATGACCTTGACAATGTTTTAGAACACAATAAATAAAAATATCACACAACAATCCTGGCAATAGGAACAAAGAAACAAAATCACTATCTTTCGTCTGTAAACTGTCCAGTATAATAGATATACAAACAATGTTAAGTAAACAGATGGAATTTAATTAAGTTTACGAGTCCAAATAAGACATTGTGTGAAGAGTTTATAACTTGTAACACATGATACTACAAATACAAACATTTTTAGATGACGATAATGAGGAGGATGATGTCAGACGCCCTAAGCAGTTTAAATGAGAGTCCATTATGCTACAGCAGGAATCACAGTAGAAGAATAAAAGCAACAGACAATATTGTTGATCAATAATCGTAAATAGAGCAAATACATACATAACTATTTGTGGGGCTTAATTAATATAGGAAACGTAAAGAGATTAACAAATAAACAGAAATTTCCAAAAGACAAAATAACGAAACAGATGCTTTTTACTATTTCACACCCTTAAGGGCATATTTCCATTTACATTCATTTATTTTTCTGGTGTATTATCGATGACATGCGATGCGTGTTCGAATACAACAGACAAATTTGTAAATGCTCCCACAAATTAACAGCAACAATAACAAGAATTTGGATACATTTCTTAAAGCAATAAGTACCATTATAATTTCAACACAAACAAATTGATAAAATCATTAAAATTTTAATGAATTTCTTATCTTATTACTTACTACAAAATACTTAAATCAAATTATTATTATTAATAATAATAGACCAGTCAGTCTCTTTGTCTAGCAGGCAATCAGGCAGTACAATTGTTTTTTGTCACAAAAAACTACTAAACACTTTACAAACATGAATTCCAAATCTATGGAAATATTTTAAAATCCATCATTGTCTCTTCTCTATTACTGAGCTGAACAGCAAACATGTAAAATAGCAGAAGCCTATTGTTTTTTTATTTATTTTTTAAAATATTCCCATGATAGTTTTTAAACAGTTTGTTGGAAAACATTATAATTGATAAGTCTCTATTTCAATCAGCCTAACGACCCAAACAATTGGAGCAGTATACAAATATATAAATATATTGAGGGGCGTTTTAAGTGCTTCAATCATAGATGTAAATTTCATATTCAATCAATTCCGTAATGAAGACACAAAATTATTTTTTGCCACTTTAAGGGAAAACTTATGAAAAAAAAAAATATTGATTTAAAAATATTAATCTTTTATTAGTCATAAATAAAAAATGAATTGAATGAAATTAGCTTATTCTTGAATTGAGTAATTTTTAGTAAATAGTGTTAGTTTTGTTCCCACAAGCACGAAACAAAAAATATATGTATTGGAAGCTGCTACTTAAAATTGCAAAAAAAGAGGAAATTCGAAAAGTTATTAAAGATTTTATTGAATCTTTATAAAAAATTCTGAGGATTTAAAAATTATAAATAATTTTAGTGTTGGTTTAATATAAAAAACTATCTGTGATAAATATTCGTGAGACCACAGGTACTGTGAAAAATCAACATATTGGAGGAAGACCTCGTAAAACTACATAAAGACAGGATAATCTGATAGCAAGAGAGTTTAAGAAATGCCCAAAATTTACACCTAGGGAGGTAGTCAATAATTTAAAATTAAAAAGTAGTACTCGAACAGTTAGTCGCAGGGAAATGAAAAGAATCGCTCAGCTCAAATTCAATTTGCCAGAGTTAATTTAAATTGGACTAGACAGGCATGGCATACTGTCTTATTTTCGGATGAGTTCAAGCACACCTCTAGGGTATTCGTTTATTTTTTGTCAAAAAATAAAAAAACTGAGTGAGCTCCATGCAATACAAATACAAATAGAGTATGCTAACTTACTCCTATCGGACNNTATTTTTTTTTTTTTTTTTATTGCATACTCTATTTGTATTTGTATTGCATGGAGCTCACTCAGTTTTTTTATTTTTGGACAAAAAATAAACGAATAAACAAATACAAATAGAGTATGCAATAAAACCTAACTAAGCAGGAACATATCATAAATGTAGGGCTAGATACCTTATAAACAATACATTTTCTTAGATTTATTTGTAATTTAATAAATACAATATAAGAAAGAATTAAATTTCTCACCTGATGATGACGAACTTTTGATTGTCGAGATCAGTTCACAATCATCTTATTTATTGCTGAAAAACTGCAATCAAATTCACTATTTTCTTAGAAGCACTAACATATTCATTCTTCTTTTTTTTACAACATTTTTTTTTTTCAATTTAGAAACTATATCACATTATTAAAATTTTTCTGTTTACCTTTTTGCCAATTAGAAATAGTGGTGTCAACACAAAACACGCGAAATAAGATTGTTGTTGTTGCGAAATGTAATAGGAATGCAATAACAACAAAAAACCTATTACAGTAAAGTGTTGCCACTTTCACAGACGGACAATAAAATAACGACAAGACGGACGGACAAAAAAGTAACGACAGGACGGACGGACGGACAAAAAAGTAACGACAAGACGGACGGACAAAAAAAGCAACAACAAGACAGACGGACGGACAAAAACAAACAAAACTCTATGTCGGCGGTATGTGCGGTATTTGGCGGCGTCAGAAATAAGTCGCTGACTTTGTTTTTCATCTGTTTGTTTTTAAAATTCTCATTTAGTTAGGTTCATAAAAAATTTTTCATATAAAACGAAATTTTGGAACGTTTTTTTTTGGAAATGAAACTTAAAAAATTATTTTTTAAGAAAATTTTTTTTTTTAGTTTTTCATGGAAATTTTCGTCGGTGTGGTGAATTTATCCAAAGTTATTCACCACACAAACCGTTAAATATTGAGTAGTACTGTGCATTGCCGACGCACAGTACTACCCCATATTTAACTGCCTTACCTCTAACTCATCCACATTTTCAGGGTTCTTGGAGTTACTAATGAGGTGGGAATGGCATTAGTAGTGTCACTTATAATTTTCTGATAACTCTAGTGCATAGAACTGCTTACAGCCGATCGGCGTCGGGCCGGAGTCGAGCCGCCGGAGATTTTTTAAAAGCCGCATTATATTTAGCCAGGCTTGTGCAAATCATTATACCATTTTATTTACATGTTTATCGTGTGTGATGAGTGTATGAAGGCAAATACAACGTCGCCGATGCTGTGACACAGTCAGCAGGGATTCTGCTGCTTCAGAAAATAGTAAATACAAATGTCAAAAACTTGAAAACTTTTTATAAAATTAAATTTAAACAAATTTGATTTATTTAGTGTGATATATGGAATTAAAAAAAGGTTAAATAATAAGAATAAAATGAATAATAAAATAAAATCGCTATTTTTTGTAATACAAATTGTTCCGTAATAAATGATTTTTATGTTCTATTTTTCCAGATTGCGCGATGTTTTGTTGCTTCGTTGAACACCTGAAGAACCATGTTCATGATATTGATGATGCTTTGACTACTTTTTTTTTCGTTTTCAACGAAATTAATTTTTTCAACAACAACATACATACACAGTGGCTCACAGCCACTACTTCTTTTTGGAAAAGTACTTCAATGCAGGGTCCATGCGTGGCGCAGTGCTATATAAAGGAGTATTGGTTACAAACAAAAAAATCATTATGAATTTTTTCATGAAAATCGGTTAGACAATAAAAGCCATTGATGGTGTACCGAAGAAACATTTATACAATTGTGACTGCGACAACCTACGTCTCAGAACCAAAACTGACATCAGGAATTCAAACAATGTTGCGTCAAAACTTTTTGCCATACATTGCAAATACTGGATTATTGTAATCGTCTTCATGGCGTATAACTGCCGGGTTCTGGAGTCACAAAACCCATACATAACATTCGTAAGTGTAGTCGTATTACAAATTTATTGGAATATTTATTTATTATATTAACTAATTTCAAATAATTTTGGTAAATATAGAGAAAAGTTTTTAAATGGACGGAATACGGCAGGGACCTGTTCGAAGTGCCTACAAGTTATGTTATAGATTATAAAAAAGCCTGGTCGCTTAACATTGTTAACTTACATTATTACGTAGAACTGTGGGTCATCCTTGGTCGTCAATATTTGTGTTCACTTGATCGTACAGGTCATTATATTATAGCAGGAGCGTGATGATCTTATAAGAAATATGGGTCCACAATGAAATGGCGATTAATGGCTCTAGCTAAAGGAAATGCCGCAAGAACTAGATTTTTACCATAATATTATCCTAGAAAACTAAAGAAGCTTATCAAATAGGAGACATTAACTTTTGACCCTCAAAATTGGACAGTTTTGTGTAGATATACCAAAGATACCTAAGTGTGTTTGCTGTTAAGGTAACGCTTTAATTTCATTTATTTGATTATCTATTTTTAAGTTTATAATGTCTATATATTTAAAAATTTACTCAGCAGGGTATATTGTTGGGTACTCCAATCATTATCATTATGTATAATGTACCGCCCTCGTTGGGGTAATTTCACAATTTAGATTAAATACGTATAATACTTTGGAGTCGATGATTGTTTATATACATTAATATGATTTATAGATGATGTTTGTTTGGAAAGCCAATATGTATAGTAAATTAAAGATATATGAATAAAATAACAATAATAATTTAGAATATCTAATACTCATTAAGACAGAGATATAAATGGTGTGTTGAGGTTTCCATATGAAGGAAAGGAAGTTTAGATATGTATACTCGAGACAGGATGTAATTACCTCAATAATTGGTGCGTACGGTATATTATTAAATAATCCAGATCGGGCTCTTATTTATGACACTATAGTAACATGTGACAAATGAGCAACCAAATACTATACGTACTAATTATCTAATAGACTGTGAGAGAAGATAGATTTTATTATATATGAAGATCTAATTGAGGACTACACAACATATTAGGACTGTAACATTGTGTCGTATTTGGATGGGGATTCCTTTATGTGAGAATGACTACCGGGATTATTATATTAAAACGCTACTTTATACTACATATTTAACGTCAGAGAAAAGTAACTGTCCTTAGATGTTACCTGCCAAAAAAAAATATACATCAAGACCACGCTAAATAAACCATCTAAAAACTCGGCTTTCTGCTTGTATTTATGAATAAAGGTAAATAGTTTTTTGTAAATAACCACAATGTATTGATTAGAGTTGGTACAGGTAGATGAAAACGTAAAAAAACGCGTAAAATAAACAGATGCTGATAACAGTCACACCGTATATTATCTTCATAACTGAGTTATTGTATATTCTTCGGAGTGATATTTAGAGGTATTACTTCAGGAGAATATGCCGGCAATAGTATAGAGAGTATTTACAAATAACATGTCAGTAACGGTAATAAAACTAGTGAACCACTGTAGGGTTAAAGCGCAAAGGATAGAAAAGATATTAACAAATCCGAGGTGAACATGTATACCTCACAGCGTTCACCTTAAAATCTAAAATATAATAGAGCCACATTTAGTAGAATAGGACTGCCTTCTAACAGATATAAGGATTATATCCTTTATAAATTAGAAGTCATTAATGTTTGACCCCAAGCATTAATTGTAGAAAACTTATTAAATTTGCCAGTTATACGAAAAGAAAACCTGCTATTAATCATAGATCTATTTAGCAAATATCGCTAGGATTGATATTTGGTTGTGGTGAGAAATATGGTAGATTGCAGAAAAATTAAGTTTGATGTAAAATATCGATTCACAATTGTGAGAGACGTGAAAAGTCATTTATTATTGAGTTGTGCCCGATATCTTTTAAGTATCGACAATATCATCAAATGCACTTTAAAAGAACAAAACAATGGAGCTATTAGTTTGGAGAATATCTTAAACGACGACACGTTATAGTTAACTAGAATTGAGACATACGTTACGATTTAAAAGTAAATTAGAGCAAATAACATAAAATAGTTTATCACTTATATTTATTGATCGTACAGGTCATTATATTATAACAGGAGCTGATGATCTTATAAAAATATGGTCCACAATGGATGGCCGATTATTGGCTGATTATTGCATGCAAGAAGACTTTTAAATATTTAAACAAAAAAGAGCTACATAATCAACTTTACCAAGGAATTTGTTTCCAAAGATCCAATGTTTGTGGAACTCTATTATTTTTTGTTAATTAGTTATAATTCTATATATTTAAAATAACAGTGAAACATGTTGGTACTCGTTTTAAAATTTCAATTGATTAAAACTGTATATTAACTACTTGTTAAAATACAATATGTTATATGTTGTTTAAAAATATTATTAATATTATTATTTATTTTCATTTATATTAAAAAAAAGATTATTTTTTTAAAAAAAAAGTTATTAGATTTCGAGATTGTCCACATTGTTGTTGGACTTATATTCCGGGAATATATTGGCGCTCTATTTTATTGGCAATTCCTTAATTAACCTTAAAAATATATACATAAGAGTCCTTCCGTTATAAAAGTATATAAAAAAATTAAGGTTGGAAACCGAAACGAATAACGTACCGATACCGTTCAATTTATTTTTATTTCGGTTATAGTATCGAGAACGGTATTTTAAATTACATATATACATCAGTAACGGTATACCAGTACTGGAACTAAAATACCGGTAAATACCGTTATTATAATAAAAATTAGAAAACCCTTTAAAAGTAATATTTTTAAATAATTTTTATTTGAATTTCGTAAAAACTTATTAAATTTGATATTAGTATATTTTATTTAGTAAATATGCGCTAAATATTTTTAGAAATATGAGTATTTTACGCTAGAGGACGTCATACGATTTTTACAAATACCTCTTTAAAGACAACTGAGCATTTTGGAATATTAAACTCGACTTTTTAAAGATAAATTCGTTAAAAGTTTTCTAATACAGACAAAAGTTTCAAATTTGATGTTTTATGCATATATTTATAGCTTTTTTATTTTTTATTTAAATTGCACATAAAGCTATGACTAAAATATACATCATATATAAACTTATTTCTAAGGACTTCTTCATACTACTACTTTTTCGAACAGCCAACATCCTCTCGTAATTTTGGTCTAAACTTAATTTCAATTTCGTAACTTTTACAGATGACAAATCAATTGGTATATTATTGCATAGACTGCCATTGCAACGGACACAAAAGGGATCGTTGTCAGTACATTCTGCCAATTGGGAGGCACATCCTCTTAGTACATATGTATGTTGGACTTTGGAAACCACAGTACTAACACACAAATCATCGTATGAGGAACAATTACGTCGAGGTATATTGTTTGATGACAACATTAATGCACAGTCTTTGTGCTCCACTGAAGAGCAAGAATAACAAGTTCGGGCTGGAGTACGATTGCACCCATGTGAATCACGACATAAATAGCAAGCCTCATTTTCAAACAATGTGATATTACCGTAACGTTCATAAAACTTTTTATCTGCACATCCTCGTGTGACACGATTTCCCATTTCGCAGGTAAAACAAGATTGAGTATGCTCTTCACATTTTTCCATAGTTAGAAATTTCCCTTGTCTACAGCCATATTGATCATCGGAAGAACAAACATTACATGATATAGTTACACAATCAGTATTACATTTCTCACCATAACATTCAACAACAGTGCCGGATGGATACCAAGGTTTATTGGAAGAACAGCCGCGTTGAACTACATTCGTTTGCTCATTGACGTAATAGTAGCATTTACCTTCATGGCCATACAAATTTTTATTTTGACAATAATTTTTAGTTGATGTCACACATTTATCTGCCGTTCCATCTTGACCTCTCCAACATGATGGATCTGGATTGGCAAATGAATGTGTACATTGTAGACAATTTTGTTCTGTCATGCCGGGTTCTTTGTTACAACCATCACGATTACACTTAAGACAAGCATGTGGACAGCCTTTGCTTTCGTCCATAGTAGATTCACAACCTCTTATAACGTTACTAGCATGGAGAACATTAGTAAAACAACGATCATCTTCCTTGTAGACAGGACAAGGTAAAAGCAAATGTGATTTCTTTTCAACATTAACACATTCAGAGCCACTACATTGATAGCAACGTTTACGATCAACAGGAAATACATCGCGATTACAAAGACTTTTTGTACAACGAGCACATGGTTCAGGACAATATCGATTAGGAAAGAGTCGCGACAAGCAACCGCGTCTTGTTATGCCGGATACTAAAATAAATAAATTAATTAATAAATATATTTTAGATTCATAGTAAAAGTTTTTTATAGTAAAAGTGTTTGTTTTATATATTTTTTACTTATTAATATATGTTATATATGTGATAATTCTGTAAATTAAAACGATAATATAACACAATTTTTTTAAAGGTTTTAATAAACTTACCCACAACTTGTACACATTCATCTGTCTCCAAGGTACATTCTTCAACTGCTATCTGTTGTCCCGGCTTAGTAGCACACTCAGCATCTTCATTTGAATCACAAGAATAACATTCTAAAGCTAAAAATAGATCCCAAATATTAATATATTATTACCATACATTTTAATGTTATACACAAACCTGAAGTGGTCCACAAAGTCAAAATATAGACCGCAAGAAACAACAAATGTTTATAATAGATTTTTGATATAATGCAACTGTTAGATTTCATTGCTTTTCAATAAATGACCAAATCATTTCGATTAGTGTTGGGTTAAATTTAAGTTTAGCAAAATACTCTTTGGTAGTAAGATAAGATAATTTATATATATATACATACATAAGTTAAAAGTGATTTTTATCATTAACCGCAATGGCCAACAATATTTTAATTGTTTTCTGTTTTAAATTCGATGTCAAATAGAATTTGCTGTATCTTTAGACGTGCTAAAGCATTTTGTTTATGTGTTAGACGTCTTAAAGTAGGGGCACAACTCAATAAAAACTTTTCATCAGAATCTAATAATTCATAACTTTTTTCTGCACATACAACACTATCAACCGAGATATTATGATTAATAGCAGGTTTTTCTTTAGACGGTGTAATAGCTGGGACATTGTGCTCAATAATGGTATTGTCATTTTTGTTGGAGTCATCAAAATTGCTTAGATTTGGCATAGTTTCATCACTATCATTTAGAGCTTCATTTGTAACCAACGGTTCACAGTTTATACTTTGAGCATCTTCTGAATTATCCCCAATTTCATCCAGTAGTTCAGAACTGGAAGAAATCGTTTAACATTTTTTTTAACCATTTTAATTTATCTTACCTGACACCATCAACATGTGGTATCAAAAACATCATTTTATCATAAAACAACCATTTAGACTGTTTATTTGGTGCACCACCAGTTCTTTGCGTTTGTTTGTAATGTTTTGTAAAGGTATCTCTCAAAGAACGCCATCTAGTACGACATTCATCTATAGTAGCATCCATAGCTAAACTTATTTCTTCCCAGCATTGGTTGCGTAGTGATGTTTTCCGATTTCCTTTTAGGGAACGATCGTAAATAACAGGACGCATGAATACCTGTCGTATCAATTCTTCTTCATTGAGAACCACCAATTTACGTTCTGAGGTGAGCTTTTTCTTTTTAATTTGTTTTTTCATTTTTCTTCTACTATTTGCTCCAAACATATTCGAATTTAAAATTTCTTAAAATCTTCACAATATTTTTAAACAATAATAAACCAAAAAGGTATGTACATATACAGTGGAATGATAACATGATGGTATTATGTTACCAGACTGAGAAATAAAGATGTTTTTTAGGAACATATAGCACCAGTGGTGTTCAAAAACGTTTAATTCAAATAGCAATATGTTCGATTATTTAGGTATTTGACAATTAGTTTCGTTTCTTGCAGGGTATAATTAGAAAGTATACTCGTAAGAACAGCTGTTTTATAATTTTTTTATCAACGCACCTCGCGTTACTGTCAAATTGTTTTTGTATTCCTATGTCAACTTTTTTCGTGAGAATTTTACTCTTCCTCTCCTTTATTCTCATATTTTCTGTTCATATCATTTTGACATTGTGAGGAGTAGTTTTACACTAACAAAATACAAGGAATTGTTGTTTTTGTTGATGTACGAGTACTTCATAATTATGATATGAATTATACTACGGTTCACTAGGGTTTTATAGTATGAACAAAAAGTCGACTTTTCGACTTTCTTTTAATTTTCAAATACTCGATTTTTCGACTTTTTCAATTCTTAAATAGTCAATTTTTCGACTTTTTTAATTTTGGAATAATCGACTTTTCGACTATTTGCGATTTTTACGACTGTTTTCGACTTTTCTATTTTTGCCGACTATTTTCAATTTTTCGACTATTTTCGATTTTTCCGACTTTTCGATTTGTTTTACGGTTCACCTTTCAGCTGGCTAACAGCCGATTTGCAGCCGCCAACTACTATTTTTTAGAAAGCAGCTGACGCCGTTTAAATAATTCGGCTCAGGTGTTTGATCAGAGCGTAAAAACAGTTGTCTCTGGTTATTGTTCCCATTTTTTTGTTGTTTGCATTGTTGATAACGAGCGACATTTATTTTGTAACAAGTGAAGAAAAGAAAAAAACCATTTTAATTGACAAAATACTAGCAGAAAGTGTATGTTAAAGACGTGCCATATAAAGTTTTTTAAATACGCACCTCAGAAGAAAAAAATATAAAAAAATAGTTTAAAGTTGAGCGCAGACACGCAATAAACAACGTGAAGAAAAAAATGATTAACCTTCAAACTTCGTAGCCACATTTTGTTAAAACAACAAAACAAAATTTATTAGCAGACAGTCTGTATGCACTTTTGGGCAATCTGATACTATAACCATAATTTAGAGCAGCAGATTGAAATAGAAAAAATAAGTTTAAAGCAATAGAAAAACCACAATAAACACAAAAAACAACAACGATAACTAGATTAATAGTAATACAAAATAATTCCATTGACCCCTTTGTGCTTTTATAATTACACATTTCGAGATAAAGTATTGAATTTTTATTTAATTCTTTGTTTGGCTGAAAAAACCTCCCCCGAAGAAGAAACAATAAAGAGTTTGTTGCTTTTTTCTGCATTTTAAAAAAAAAAAAGTATTTCAACAACTGTACAGTGGTGAATGTTCCCGATTTCGTAAGAAAAAGTAAATAAAAAGAGGCAAAGATCAACCTGAAAAAATTTTATTTAATTTCCATATTTCTAAGGTAAGCTGGTGACCACAAAATGAAACGTGTCTCTTGTCAACTCGCTTTCTTTAGCATTTTGTATAGAAAATTAACCCAGACATAAAAAGCTAATAAAATACTAAATTCACGCTTCTCACTCTCTTCGATTTTTCATCTCTTTAGGTTGAATTTTTTCCTTTTTGTTTTGTTTTTCTAACTGTACTTATTTTAGAGACAATCAAAGCAAAAATATGCAACGTTGGTCCTATCCTGATGATGAATCAGCAGAGGCCTGTGATGCCATGCTGGCTCCGCCCTTAAATAAACGTTCCACAAGCAGCTCCTGCTCGTTTCCTGAACGGGTATGGAATTTTAAAGTTCTTATGAATCAGGATTTGATGACTCACGAAAAATTGGCTTTGGTGGGCAATTGTGAATCTTTGGGCAATTGGCATTTAAGTGGCTGTGTCCTCATGACCAAGGATGAGGGTATGTACGCAATAACCACGGTTTAAAAAAATTACAAAAAATACAGAAACCGGTAGGTCTTCTATTGCAAACCACAACCACACAATTTTTCCGTAAACTCTTCTCCAGATTCAAATGTATGGAGTGTACAGGTGTCAATACCAAGAGATCGCCCTACGGAATATCGTTATTTGGTATGTGCCATTGAACCCACCACCGAGAAACCTTTGGTGCGTCGCTGGGAAACTCATCTTAATGCTAGACAAATACCGGAATTGGCAGAAGACTCGGCTTCAGCCAGTGCGGATGTTTTTGGTGAAGTGAATGGCTGTGAGAGAGTAGATCGAGGTTGGTTGACGTCTGAAACTATAGTCCAGTTGAAATTCTTCAATGCTCCATTTTCTTGGAAACAACGCATGAAACGTCGTTTGATGTATGTCAAGGTGACACCTATGAATTTACGTATACCAAGTGGCTGTGATAACCTGCTGGCAGGTTCAAATTGTACTATTTCCACCTTAGAAGATTCCCTATCTAATGATACCCATGATACTAGGGAAAATGGAGGAGATGGTGGTACAGCCTTTGCATTTTCTGAAGTAACAGCTTTAAAAGCTGATGACAGTGTTATCCGGCCTCAGCCACAGTTTGGCACTGCTTGTGGACCAGATGAGTTAGTAATCTTCCATTTGACCATAAGTGACTTTGAGAATACCGCCTATTTGATTGACTTGTATACCTATTCCTCAAGAGCTGATCCCGATGAGCCACCACATCATCTGGGCTATCATTATGTTTTGCCAAATTTATTTAAACTATCTGAAGGTCGTTTAGAAGTGCCTATTACCTGTGCATCGCGCCATCGTCCCTTGGGTATGATGCAAATGGGTTATTTGATTGTTAAACCAGTACCTTCTTTAAGCATGGACATGTCCATTACTTATTCCCGCTACTGGAATCATAAATGGAAGGGTTTAGATGTGGGTCATCGTGGTTCGGGTACCTCCTTTAAGGCCAACGATACTTTAATTAGGGAAAATACTATTACATCTTTAAAAAATGCAGCCGAACATGGAGCCGACATGGTAGAATTTGATGTACAACTAAGTAAGGATTTAGTACCAGTGGTCTATCATGATTTTATGATTTATGTTTCGCTCAAGTCTAAGAATACCGTTCAGGAACATGACTTTTTGGCCTTGCCTATGCGTGAGCTGACACTGGAACAATTAAAAAATCTTAAAGTCTATCATACCGCTGAGGGCCAATCGCGTGCACAACGTTCCTTTCACAATGATGATTTACAGGAACATCAACCATTTCCTCAATTAGCTGATGTCCTTGAGGCCATAGATCCTCATGTTGGTTTTAACATCGAAGTTAAATGGTCTCAACGTTTGCAGGATGGCACCATGGAGGAGGAATTTGAACATGTTGTAGATCGTAATTTATATGTCGATTGCATTTTAGATGTTGTTTTTCGTAAGGCTGGCAAGAGGCGTATTGTTTTTAGTTGTTTCGATTCGGATATATGTACCATGTTGCGTTTTAAGCAAAATCGTTATCCAGTCATGTTCTTGACTATTGGGCAATCAGAAAAATATCAAAAGTATTTGGATCCCAGAGGAAATCGTATTGAAACGGCGGTATTTAATTCATTAGCCATGGAACTGTTAGGCATTGTAGCTCACACCGAGGATTTACTAAGAGATCCATCGCAAGTAAGTTAATTTTTTAAATAAAGCAATTTGTATAAGCATTATATAATGTCCATCATAAAAATTAATAATTTTTGTCTAATTTTAATTCTATAATGAAGATAATTTAACATTTTATTTTAATTTTATTACCGTTTAGGTAAATTTGGCCCAAAGTCGTGGCTTAGTTGTATTTTGTTGGGGTGATGATAATAATTGTAAAGATACAATTAAAATGCTAAAAGATCTTGGACTACATGCTATAATTTATGATAAAATGGATGTTTTAACTCCCAAAGAAGTCAAGGTATGGAACTAAAAAATCAAAAAAAAAAAAAAAAAAAAAAAAAAAAAATCAATTCATATTTATATTTCTCTCGTTACAGCAAAGTGTTTTTTTATTACAAGCCAACGGAGGCCAAAGAGATTTACTGAAACTACAAGCTTTAGAGATGGGCAAAGTTTGGCATTCGTCATCTTCATCTGCTCCATCTTCATCGAATACAGCTTAAATATTGTTATTTATTACAAAGTTATTTTAAAGTAAAAAATATTAAATAATGAAAATTAATAATAATTTTTATAGCACTATTTTTTTCTTAAATTCTTTTTTAATAGCCTGATTTTAATTATAAGCATTTTTTCTAGTACCATATTAAACATAATATTTTTTAATTTAACTTTTTTATACTTTAATAAATAAATAATTCTTGTAATTTATATATAAATACGTAAAACTTGAAAGAAAATATAATTTGATAATATAATTGAATACTCTTAAGAAGAAATCAAAATATGTATGAAAAACAAAAAAAAAAATTGTATGAACAAATTTGATTGCCTTTAATTAAAAAAAAAAAAAATGGAAAAATTATCTAATATTTTATACATATTAATAAATTTAATTAAAAATATATAAAACAAAACACATTTATCAGTATTATTAATGATATGGGTTATAATATTATTAACGTCGATATGTAATAAATTTTTATAAAGAAATAAATACGTAAAATTTATTGCTTCAAAGATAAATTTGACAAATTGTTTCAAAATAATTTTACAAATTTAAACATAAATAGTTCCATATATCCTTTTCATGTAAATCCCCAATTTTGTGGCTTGCAGCATCATTTTAAACGTTAAAAATGTAAAATAACATTTGTGTTTACTAAAAAAATGCAAATATGTTAAAAATTTAAATTAATAAAAAAAATAAATAAATAAATTTTGAAGCAATTAAAATATCAAAAACTCAATTGTGATTAAAACCAATGACGATGTTTATTGCACTTTTATTTCATTATATTTTTTAAGGAACTGTTATTGGTATTTGAGATAATTTAATTTTACACTACTTTGAAAATTGAACAAGTCCGTTTTGCCTTAAAAAGAGAGTTTAACGCAAACATTTTTTTTTTTGAAATTTGCATGTGTCTCGTTTCGAATATAACTTTAACTTGAAATTCTCAATTTTATTTAGAATTTCATCAATATAAACTTTAAATTCTAAACTCAAACTGAAAATTTCCCCCTATATATTGAAGATTTCTTTAAGATTGAGATAAAAATGCAATAAAATCTTGTAGTAATTTCAAATTGCTTTTCTAAATTAATTCATTTTCCTATGAAAGATCCTACATATTTTCGGAAAAAGTTTGTAAAAAAATGCTCAAAAACTGATGGTTTAGAAAAAAAAAAAAACAATTGAAACACAATTTATAATGTAATAAAAAATGTATGAATAATAAACGCTAGTGATCACAGATATTCACTATTTTCTCAATTGGAAGCTGATTTAAGAAATTAAAGCCAATTTTATGTTTTTTATATGTATATCATTTCTCAACATATATTTCACTGTAACAGCGTGTAATTGACATTTGGAGAAATTACATATTTTTCAAATTTTTGTTAATACGCTATTAACTAAATTTATCATTTGTTAATAGTTGTAATATATTTTATATAACAAATAAAATCTATTTTATTTGTCTTTGATAAAACCGAATTTCGTAATATCTTATCTTTTTAATATAAAAAAAACCAGCAAATAGAATTGTATCACAATAAACATTTGATGTTCATAAAATTTATAAAAAACTTGAATTCGCTATGGTGTCCACAGATTAAAAATATTGAAAAACAATATTAATAAAATTTTTCTTTTTAATTTAAATATTTATTTTAGAAGACATCAATTATAATTTCAGTTAATTGTATCCTTCAAAATTTTATTACAATTTTTTTTTTTTTTTAAAGAAAATCAAAGCATTTCAAAATGTTTAATATATAAAATATACATTTGTTACAAACCTCTCAATATTTTAGATATTGAAAAAAAAAATGATCTGTTGATTAATTATAAATGTTTTAGTTTTTGAAATTGTGTTTGTGTGCGTGTGTTTATTTTTGTTCTTTAGACAATGTTCCAAAATACTGAACATTTTGTTTATATTACAAAATTGTATGAAAAATAATTAAATAGAGAATAATTTAGTTTTGTATATAAAAATTCATGCACACAAATCTAAGGTAAAGAGAATAATACCCAGCAGTTCTGGGAATAAATAATTATAGTTGCTTATTTTTCTTTGTTTTGAACTTTTAAAGAAATATACAGTTTTCGTAAAATATATATCGACATTAATAAAAAAGATTACGTATATTTTATTTATTCGTAAATAAACTGTTTTCAATGGTATAAGGACTCCAATGGGTAAAATTTTTAAAGTAATATTTTTTATCAATGAATGTTATGTTCAAGTTCTTAACATAAAAGAATAAATTATCTTCTGTTCATTTTTAAATGAAAATATCTGTGATTCTAATTAAAGATTTTATTGTCTTTCGATAGGTCCAATTATTTTTAAACTCGGTTCAATTTTATGATGCTAGAGCATAATATTTTTCAATTTCATGGAATTACGGACAATATGATGTATTAGCCTCTTTCGGTACAAACACTTACAATTTCTTTGTCACCGCTCCATTTTTGTTTTGTTGTTGTAATGAGAAGAAGCGAAAACAGTCTAGAAAACAGTGGATGCAATGTAGTTCCTTGGGAAAGGGAGAAATATTTTTCAAATGCTCTAATTCACGTATATTTCTGTGTTAGAATGAAACCATTTCTTAAGAATGAAGTCCGTTTGAAGAAGTTGAAAAACATCAGGGTGTTCGAATGTTTTATCGGACTGAATTACGTTCAAGTTATTTTTTCCTCCAAATTTTTACTTGCATTTCTATATGCCATCAGGCTAGATTTCCTTTAACATTTTTTGATAAAGATTCAAAGCAATTAACTTTTTATGAGACTTTTCGTCCAGAAGTTAAGTGATTTTCTTTCAAAATCCTTTCTGCTTCTTTCACTAGCAAGTTTCAATTCTGTGACCATGACTTCTTTGTCTAATATTATGACCCAAGAAACTGTATTTTGTGACATGAATGCCTTTCTAGCAATTGTTTTATATGACCGATATAAGATTTTATGAAAAATCTTAATTTCATGTTCTTTGTTTAATTTCGATCAAAAAATAAAATAATAAAAACTAGTTTTGCTATTACCATGAAATTTAGCACAATGCTAATGAGCATAATGACAAATGTAATCGAGTTAACAGAATTAATTATTTTTCACTACATCAAAAGTTATAAGCCCAACAGTATGCACGGATTTTTTCGTGTACACTCCTTATTTTTTGTATAAATGATAATGTTTATAATGAATGTTCCAAAAGAAGTTCCAAAAAATTTAGTATGCAAGATAGGGATGAAAAGTACATCAATTCTCCAATGATTAATTAAGTACAATTATAAATTTATTTCTCCTTAATAATAATTTTAATTGGCTCGAAATAAAAGTTCTTTAAACAAAATTGTGAATTCCTTGAGAAATTATATTAAATTAAGAGCTAAAATTTGTTTTAAGTTCGTTTAAATTTTCGGTTAACAATTTTTAATCATTTAGTCATTATTTGATCTGAATACTGGCACAACTCCTCAATTTGTTTGACAAATTTTCCATTACTTAAGCTTTAAAGATTTATTTTTTTTTTAATCGAAGCTCATACAATCATACAATCACACCATTAGTAATAAATGTCTCCTTTTTTACGTTTTCATTTAACACTTTATCAATTTATTGCGTTATTGTCAAACATACATAATAACACACAATATCCCAACCAAATATTTTCGTGTATGTTATGATAAGTGTCTGGCTATGATTATGAAAATTTTCATAAAAAATTTTGTCGAAAATTTCATTTTCAATTGTATCAATTATTCTATTGGTCAAAATCAATAAAATTTTTTAAGAATTATGACTAGAAATACAATAATTTATCGACTTTCAATTATTTATTCCTTTTCTTGTTTTATAATTAATTAAATACAAATAAAAATAAGTGACAATTTGATCAATTGAATGCACAATTTTTTTATGAGTTGAATTTGTGATATGAAGTTGAATTTTTTTTTTATCTAAAAATTTAATAGAATTTGTTTCAATACTTTGAAATAGTTTTAATATTCTGATTAATAATTTTCAATACATAATTTTGAATCTTAAGATATTTATTTGAATAAAAAAAATCAAAAAATTCAAGTGGAAAATCTAATGCTGTTTTATTATTACAGACTAACTAAAAGAAAATTTTCTAATTACTTATGTTCTCATATATTGCAATTCGATCCGTCAAATTGGTTAGGAGATAAAGATTTATTACCAAAATTTTGCTATTGGCCTTTGTACAATCTAGAGGATAATATAAAACTATACTGATGGCCTTTGCAGCTAGTGCTCTATTCTTTTTACTAACTTTATAATAATTAATTATTATTAAGTTATTCACTAAATAAATAAATAAATAAATATAAAACTTTAAACATGCTACCTCTTAGATTACTGGAAGACATTTCTTTATCTTTAAAAAGTTTTAAAATTTCTGAACAAAAATCAGAAGATCTTTTTTGTTTACAGAACTTTGGGGAGGTTTATGTGGGTGTGTGAAAATGTAAATCATACAACAAACACATGATGTCGAGTTTATGTCAGCTGTGTTTTTCAAAACTCAAAATACCACAAAAAAAAAAGAAAAATACTACAAAATTTGGGGGAAAAACAAGGGAGTGTGGATTTTAATAAGGAAAAGGTTTCATATATTTTTTTCATTTAATTTTTGTTGTTGTTTTTGGGGCCGGTTGACTGTTTGAGTGTTTGGGACATGGATAAAAATTACTAACAATTTATATGAGCGAGCATTGCAAGAATTTTTTATTTTATGTGTAGAGTTTTGTGAGTGGTGCGCTTGTACAATAAAATTCTTATTATTCCATAAAATACCAATACATATTTACACTCTCCCAAACACACACACACACACATACACACATGCAAACATATAAAGCCAACAGAAACAGTAGCAAACACAGATACAGTTTGGAAGAATATAACAACGGAATAGAAAAAGAGCGATACGTCCCCGTTGTCAGATTTAGTAAAGTAGCTGCTGATTGAGTAAAAAGTTGTTGGGAACCAAAAAGGAAAAAACTTTATAAACGTATTTTACTTTTTAATTTAGACACATAAAAAAAAATAAAAATAAAATAAATAACATTAACGTTGCTAATACTGTTAAAAACAAAATATAAATAAATTAATTTAAAAAGAAAAAATATAACCAAAGCAAATAGTTTTTTTTTTTAACAATAAATTATTACAAAAGGTAGATACATAGATACAAACATTCCTTTGTGGTGAGAAATTAAAGTTACTAAAAATTTTCAAAACTAGATTTTAACATCATATAATTAAATAATTTATCTATAAATTTTATAAAATCTTCTTTTAACTGCAACTAATTTTATTAATTTATTAAATTCTTTTCATTTTCCGTTGAAAAGTTCTAAAAACATAAATAATTTATAAACAAAAAGTTAACAGAGTTTTAACAAAAAAAAAGCGTCAAAGTAAAACCAAAGTGCCAACAAGCTAACGAGAAAAATCGATGAAGTTTTAGAAGAAGCTAAAAATTTTTACTTGTTTTTTAGTTTTTAATTAAAGTGAAGTGTAAAGTTAGTTAGAAATGAATTATAATTATAATAAAAATTAAGAATTAAAAAAAAAATACCTTGAAAAAAAAAAATTATACAAAAATTATATTTTAATTAAAAGAGAAAGAAAAATTGCTTCCAAAAGAGGTTAATTTTCTTGTTATTAAATCAATTCAACGCCTCTTAATTAATTACCATATAAAAAACTTATTGAAAAAAATCCTATATATTTTTAGTAATAAATCACAATATGTGTTTAATTATTTCGATAAAAATTAAAAATAAAAAAAAATCATTAAAAAAATTAAGAAAATAATAGTTTAGTGTTTCTTGTAAAATCTTTTATATCTTAAAGATACAAAAAAAAAAAAAAAAAATGACCAACAAAATAATAATAATAAAATTGAGGTTGTATACATTTTCATTTGCACATAATACATACACACACTAACACAATATTAAATAAAACAAACATACAAACATGTATATCCAAATGTACTTGCACTGGAATAAGTCAAAGGTGGCGTTGGCGGTGGTAGTGATGGTAATGGTGACGATATTCTCTATAAATTTTTATAACATTTTTTTTTTTTATATTAAAATTGTTTACAAGATTTTATTTATATGTTTCAAATCCTGGGTCCTCTTCAAAGACATAAGAATAATTTGTTTGGAAAATGTGCCTAGATGACAGAATATTTAAACAATTATTTCGCAAAATTTCCAGAAATTTCGAAATTAACAATAGGAAAACAAAATAAAATTTCAAAAGAATATTACTTTTAAAGTGAAGAGGACAACTTATGTATTCAGATATTAATATTTTAAGGGAAAACAAATAAAACAAAATAATAGGTCTAGACCATTACCTCATGTGTCGCAGTGATTTTCGAGATTTCCGAAAGATAAAATTATGAAACGATTTTTCAAAAATTTTTTATACTTATATATTAATTATTTGTGCTAAATTTTATTAACATTCTGGTACACTGAAAAATCAATGTTGACCATTTATTTTTTGCGAATTAGCTCCTTTTTAAAATAATGGCATCGATTTGTTATTGTATATTTTTAGGAAAGTGCATAATATTGCATATTTTTATTTAAATATTTTTATTTGTTATTTTATGATTTTTTTTGTATTATTTAATTTGTATACCCTACACCACCATAGGTGGTTGAGGTATTATGCGTTTTTGCTGATGTTTGTAACGCATAGCAATAACTATCCTACATCCACCTTAAAGATCTAACTATGTCCGTCCACGTACCATAGGTTGTCCATGTAAACCTATGGTACGTGGGACTTATTTGCCAAAAGGCCGAAGCCTATTAAAATTAGTTGTGATCGGTCTATTTATTCACCTAGCCACTATACAAATGTCTTCCCAAAATAGGGTTTCAACTCTCGAAAAAGCAGATGATTGTCCAGAGTTCCCATATAAGACCCAATTTCTGGAATCACCCAAAGGTCATAAATACATGTAAACGTTACAATTCTGGGTCCATAATTGGCCTTTTTCCTAATTTTGTTACACATAGGCTATGGTGTGGGGTATCATATGGTATGGTAACTATAAATTCATAGTCCAGGAAAATAAGAGCTTTAAAGTTGATGCATTACATTTTTGTATACACGATCTTATGTTGGTTTTCAGATGAGCTCCGTAAGTTGTTTTGCAATTAAAGGCTCTCAAAAACCATTTTATATCTCGCATAATTTTTCTTGGTATTTATATCGCTTCTAATTGAATTAATAAATTTAATAAAAATTTTCATTGATCCGTTCACAACAAAAATTGCTTCAGAAATAAATCCTTAAGGCTCAACTACACAGAATACTTTCGCTTCAACTCCGACTGACAGCTGCAGTAAAATATATGCATTTATATGGAATCGAACCAAATCAGTACGCCAAACTTCTGCGTGAAGTACTTCGAAGATGAAAAATGTTCAACTTTCAAGTACCGAAGTACGTAATTACATTTTGTCGTTTGTTTTTTAATTTTCATTTTAAAATCTTTCGATGAGTCGAAAATTTTCATTTGCAATTAATTATTTCAACTAAGAACATAATTTAAATTATATTTTATTATATTGAATTTGAATAAAAAACATTTTGGTAAATACGATATGAATAAGAACTATTTCGTGTTGATATATTTTGAATTCGCTCATCATTATTTAATTAAACCCAACATTGAAAATTTGAGTATTTTTGCAAGATATGACAACTAAATTCTTACAAATTCATTAATTATGTGAATTATTCTTTTTTTAGTAAAAAATATTAGAAAAAATATTTTTTGTTGCTCATATTTTCAGTTTTAAATGCATATTTTTCATACTTTTGGTACATATTTTCCTTTTTATGATATTTTAATTTTTTTTAGTGCATGAAAGTATCAGCCCTGATGATTACCTATTAAAACCAAGTCTCCATACATTTTTAGTCATAAAATTGGGTATTGCAAAATGTTGTACATATAAAAGTTTTATCGTCGTTAGAAACTTTATTAAGTTCTATAAAATATTTTTATGAAGTTCGCTTATTCCTAAAAATTTTGTAAAATTTTATCTTTATATGAATGAAAAGATAATAAAAATAATATTGGGGTACCTGGTTACCATGGGTATTGATTCACGTAGTTCCAAAGTTCCATTATGATTCCTTAAAAGCTATACTCCCCTTCTTTGTGTTGTACGCCTTCCATTTCGTTGCCTTGATCTATTCAAAGAAAATCCAAGGATTTGTACCTCCGATATCAGTCAGCCTCTGATAGCAAAAAAGATCCTAAAACATTAAGTCGCCTATTGAAGGTCACATAAGAAGTGATCTTCTTTAATTCGCAATCTTACTATATTAATTACAAAGAGTATTGTGACCAATAATAATATTAATTACCATTTCTATTGCATTATTAAGCACATCATATGCATTAACAAAAAATAATAATTCCTTGAAAACTCTGAATATTCAACAGACACTTGGCCAAATTACAAAAATAATAACATAAAACAAGAAAAAAATATATCATAGTGATTTGCTATTCTAGGTTTATTCGTGTTAAAATTTTTTGTTATTTTTGTTTGTATATTTTTTTTTGTTCGCCTTTTGTTGTTAAATGTTTTTGCAATTGTTTATATTGTTTTATTTATTTCGTTGTGGTTCAAAACAATGATTCCACCTTTTTTCCAAAACACCTACAACAACCATAATAGTATAATCGTATCTATTCGTTGTTTCGTCTTCGAACAAATACAAACAAAACTGTTGCTATTTTCTAGGCGTTTTAAATTTGTGGTTTTATAAAGATGTGTGTGTGTAGCGTAGTATCTGTGTGTTGCTGAGTGTGCGATTCTTATAACCAGAAGTGTGTAAATAAATTTTAATTATTTTCTATTGAAAGAAATCAAATCATAACAAACTACAAAAACAAAAGCAATAACATCGAAAACAACAACAAAAACATCTTTATTAAACATTATCGCCATCATATTAAAAATAAAAAAAAAATCTAACAAGAAAATCTATTCATTATGGATAGATGATGATACTTATAAATATTTAATTAAATTTTGTATTTTTGTGAGTAAATGAGTGAATGAGAAAAATCTATGTATGTATGTATGTATGTTTATTTGTGTATTGAGAATATTTTCGAAATTTTCTTTAAAAGTATGAGTCAATGCTTATAATTTTTCAAATACTTATTTGTTTTTATTTATTTTAATAAAACAATCAATGTTAATAACAATTTCAAAAACCCCATCTCTTTTAAATAAATATTTAATAAGTATTAGAAGTTTTGTTGTTTAAAATACATACATGCATACATGCATACATACATAATTCTAATTAATTTAAAATGAGTTGTCCAAATAAGAAATATGTTTGTATGTTCCACAAAAATATCATTCCTAAATTATAGAGTACAAATACAACAACATTTTTGTTGAATATTTAAATCGTATTTTGTAGTATTTACTATTACTTGTTTAGTATATTAGAATCTAATTGTGGATATGTATAATAAAGTGACCATAATAAGAAGGATGTAAATAAATAATAATCAGGGTAACAAAAAAATATTGAGTTTCAAATAAACCAAACTTTTAGTTATTGTCCGTTATAGAATTTTTAAAAAATTTGGATCGATTTGTAAAATTATATTTTGATTCCAACTATTTCTGCAAATCTTGGTCTTAAGTAAAAATTTCTTTTTGCTGTCATATAAGTTTTTGTTTTTTAAATTGCTTTTCTAATAGTTTTCATTTAAAGTCTCCTGATGTAATATTTAAATCTAATACTTTAAATATTTTTCAAGTTTTTTTTTAGTGTGAATAGAAAAGAATTCAATGTCTAGACCAAAAACAAAAAATATATATTCTAAAAGCATATTTTTAAATTTTATATATAAATAATATAATAATAAAAAATAATAAAAATTTATTAAAAATATTTTTGGTTGCCCTGATAATATTTAAGTATATAACTAGAATATAACATTTGCTACATACAAATTTATTTTTTTAATTCATTACTGAAAATATTTTAAAATTACACGAAGCAAAATCATTCAAAAAATTCCACACATTTTTTATTATTATTATTATTATTATTATTTTTTTTTTTTTGTGGATTTTTCGCTTTTATTTTTTATTTGTACAACATACAAGTCAAGTAAAATGTCATTCATTCTATTCAAAAAAAGTCTAGCTTTCTAGAAGATCGTTTTTATCCAGACCAGAATCGTATTCACCCCAAAGTTAAAACTATTCTGAATATAAATAATAAATCATTAATTTTCAATTAGAATTTTATCATATAATGTATTAATTGTCTCACCAAAAAAGTGTCATATTGGATGATGATAATTTTGTTTTGCCTCGATTAATCGTGATTATAAAAATCGGGGATTATAATTTTTAAATTGGATTTAAAATTAAATAAAAAAATGAAAAATGGATTAACATTGAATACTGTTTATTAAAATTTTAAATAGTCTTATTAATTTATTAATTAATAGTTTTGCTTTTGAAAATTTATTTAGTAAATGCTTGCGATCAATGTAGATAAAATGTAATTATAATCAAAAACGAGTTTGTAGTAAAACCTCAAAAAAGAGGATTTTCGCATAAACTATTCTTTTAAGATTTTAAGAACTCAAACATTTCTGTAAGAGTTATTTCTATGTGGATTTAAAATTTTTAAAACAGATTTAGAAAGACAAAATTCCAAAATATACATTATCATATCATTAATCAAAGTTTCCACTTCAATATCTTATATGAAAAACATAGAATTGGTATTTGTTCTTTACAGATTACAGATTTATTTCTATAATATTTTGAATATTTTTTTTTTATTAAAAACCAAATTACTTTCATATTTACAAAAAAGTACTTACTGAAGTACTATTAGGTAATGCTTAGAGTGGCGAATAAGGCTACAATGTAATGCATACTTTAAAATTGGAAGTGATAAAAAATCGGAAGTGGTTTTGTTGATGCCATTTCTAAAACTAATGATTTTATAATATGTTCTAAAAATTTTCCCGGGAATGAGCTTTAAAAAAATTGGGAAAATATTTTTACAAATTAAGTGAATAATTTGTTGTTATCATAGGACTCCATAAAAACACTCGATTATTCTTCTACTCTACTCTAACAAGTATAATGGCCATGTATGGGTTAAATATTTCTCCATAGATTATAACATAGATATGAAGTTGATTGCAAAAAAAACCTAAATCTAAGTATGTGTTAGTAAAAATTTCATTGAAAACAAAAACAATTGTAGTATGTGTGCCCTTTTGAGATTTTTTTTTCAATTGAGCTTTTTTAAGCTTCATATCTGAGTTGTTTATCTATGTTTTTGTCTTTATATTGTTCTACATGATAATAATGAAACATAAATTTTATTATGAGTAATTTAATTAATTTTGTAGGAACATAAATATTTTACTTATACTCGTATGATGTTTTAAATAATTTAGTATAAATTATGATTTAATTTAAAAGTGTGTAGTGGAAAAGTTTTCAACATAAATTTATATTTATGTGACAATGTGAAAAGAAGTTTATATTTCTTATTTAAAAAAAAAAAAATCTTTTAATAAATTAATGTTAGAATACATTTACATTTTGCTACTAGTTTTTATATAGTTTATGTTCTATTAAGTTTATATTAATAGTAAATGAATTGTCACTTCATATGTTTTCATTTTCAATTTAAAATTGATGTATGTGTACTAGTGTTTGTGTGTGTATTTAAATTAAAACGACTCAGTTCCTTTTTACATACTTAATTATCCTTGCTTTAAAAATATCATACAGGAAGCGCATGCTCGTTAAAATAAAACCTAAATAAATTTACAAAATACGCGCGTTATATTAGAAAATAAAATAGAAACATGCTTTTTTAAAGGGAATAAACTTATACACTGACAATAGCAACAGTGTGCTTAAATAAAAGACAACACTTTTTCAAGTGACTGTAATGAAAATACAAAAGAGAAAAATGCTATAAATAAAAACCATAAAAGCTATGAGGATACTTTTTTTCATTTTTATTTCCGTGCTTTGGTAAACGTAATAGTAGTGGTAGTGGAATGAAATAGAGAGTTATAGGTATTAGTTTTGTTTTTAAGTATAGTTTTTTTATAGTATTTGAATTTTCATTTTTTTTTGTTTAACATGATTTTATTGTTACGTTTTATTTTCATTAGTTCAATAACCCTAATGTAAATGAAACAATTAAAAATAATAAAATAAGAACAATGTAGACTTATATTTTAATAATTAACTAAAAATGTATATTTTTAATTCTTTTGCAGCTCTGAACATTGATTTACATATTTATAAACGCCTTGAATGTTTAACTAATAATTTAAAATAGAAAAGAAAGCAAAAAAACAAACTAATTATTATATTAATTAAATAAATAAATACTAATAATAAATAAGCATATAATCACACTTATTTTTACATACATATTTAAATAGATAAAATATACATGTGTATGTTAATGCTTTTATAATGCAACAACATAAATTGCTGCCGCAACAAAAGCAACAACAACCAGAACAGCAATGGCTTTATTAACCAGCTAATAGTATGTGTGTTTAAACGCTCATCTGTCTGTCCATTAATCAATCAATCAATCAATCAATCAACCAGCAAAATCTACAACAACTACATATTAGCTGCTATACAACGTCTTAATCTGTTGCTGCAACAAACAGCAAGCTCTCCAAATGTATCAATATTATAATATTTAATAGACACTAACACGTCGTCAAAGTTTACGTTTTACTACTTATTAAATCAACCATTTAATCCTTGAAACATACAAAAAGAGAGTAAAATAAAAATAAAAAATCATCATAATAAACATCTGCTGGGTCGTTTTATACAAAAAACTCAAAAGGACTCAAAGCAAAAAAAAAATTAATTAATTTTTTTTTTATTAATACATTAATTAAATTTAAAAGAAGCCATTATCATTAACAAACACACTGATAAACGAAAGGTTAGTAATATAAAAGAGTCTTTGACTCTTTTCTGTTTTGTTTTTCTTTTTTTTTTTTTGTATTCAGATCATCATGACTTATATACCGAAAAAAAATTCCTATTATTCCCGTTCACATGCAGCGATGAATTTAATAAATATGGATTCAGAAAATCGGGTTGTTTTAAATGTTGGCGGTATTAGACATGAAACGTATAAGGCAACATTAAAGAAAATCCCAGCCACTAGACTGTCAAAATTAACGGAAGCATTGGCCAATTATGATCCGCTACTAAATGAATATTTTTTTGATCGGCATCCGGGAGTTTTTGCCCAGGTGTTGAATTATTATAGGTAAGTATAAATATAAAAAATATATATTACTTCCTAAAAATTTGTTCAAAATTAGTTTCAATGGTAAAAAAAAAGTCTTTTAATGGTTTCAAATTTACTTCAATAATAACAGCAATATATTCTCTAGTTACTTTCAATTGAGAGTTTATAAAAAGACTTAAATTAACTTTAACCGTAGGACACATGATGTTTAAAAATACCCAGCAAAAAACGTTGAAGTTCTTCAAAAAGAGAACATTTTCCCAACTTCAAAAGTGGAACAAAGTGCATATTTTAAACGTTTTTGGAAGTTCTTAATAATTACTTCCAAAAAAGTTAAAAATAAATTAAATTTTTAGCGGAAAAAAATTGTAATAATTCTAACAAAATATATATTTTATAAATTTAAGCATTTTTATTTATTATTTAATTGTGCAAAAGTAGAGTTTTTATTAAAAATGTATAAACATTGTTTTTAAGGGAAGTACTTCAAAATGAAAGAAAAAGAAGTTATAAAGAATAAATCCTTACCAAGACAAACATGGTAAAAAAGAACTTCACAGCTCTTTTTCACCACTAGTCTCCGTTCCAAATGACAACACAATGTTAAATATAGCTTTTTTCACGTTTTCTTTTTTTTGCTGGGTAACTTTGATTAGACGCCTTGAGAGGAATTTATCTCCAAATTATTATTGCGAGTATTTAAAGAATCACATTAGATTTAATATGAAATCTTTAGAGTCTAAAGTTAATTTCAATCACATATCAAATACAGCTTCAAACTTACTTTAATCATTTTTTTCTGTGTAGAAGCCCCATTTTTTACATTTATATATATATTTATATGTATATATCTTTTTTTTTGGTTTAATAGAACTGGTAAACTTCATTATCCTACGGATGTATGTGGACCACTATTTGAAGAAGAATTGGAATTTTGGGGTTTAGATTCAAATCAAGTAGAACCCTGTTGTTGGATGACTTACACCCAGGTAACTAAATTCTCTCTTTACTATTTGCTCAAACAATAATATATTTCTCTATTCCACTTACTTCTAGCATCGTGACACTCAAGAAACTCTTGCCGTACTAGATCGTTTAGATTTAGATACTGAAAAACCGTCCGAAGAGGAATTAGCTCGAAAATTTGGTTTCGAAGAAGACTATTACAAGGGAACATTATCGTGGTGGCAAGAAATAAAACCACGAATATGGTCACTATTTGATGAGCCATACAGTTCGAATGCAGCAAAAGTAAGAAACAGAAATTAAAAAAAAAAATTAAATTGTTTGTTTTTTTTTTTTCTTTTGTATAATAATTAAAATTTATTAATTTTTATCTTAGATAATTGGTGTTGTATCGGTATTCTTTATATGCATTTCAATATTATCATTCTGTTTGAAAACCCACCCAGATATGAGAGTACCTTATATTGTAAATAAAACGGTACTCACCTCAAATGGCAGTTCCGCCTGGTATTTGGAGAAAACACAAACAAATGCTCATATAGCTTTTTTCTATATTGAATGTGTTTGTAATGATGCGTGGTTTACTTTTGAAATACTAGTGAGTATTTTATTAATAAAAAATATACATATATATATATATATATATATATATATATATATATATATATATATATATATTTGAAATCAAATTGAAAATTTTCTTTCTCTTTCACACTCATAGGTACGTTTTATATCATCACCAAATAAGTGTGACTTTATTAAATCATCTGTTAATATAATCGATTATATAGCCACTCTCAGCTTTTACATAGATTTATTATTACAACATTTTGCTTCACATTTGGAGAATGCTGATATTTTGGAATTTTTCTCCATTATACGTATTATGCGACTGTTTAAGTTGACACGTCATTCATCAGGTTTAAAAATTCTCATACAAACATTTAGGGCCTCAGCAAAAGAATTGACACTGTTGGTATTTTTCCTGGTCTTGGGTATTGTGATCTTTGCTAGTCTGGTGTATTATGCTGAACGAATACAAACGAATCCTCATAATGATTTTAATAGTATACCGTTAGGTTTATGGTGGGCCCTAGTAACAATGACTACAGTGGGTTATGGTGATATGGTGCCAAAGACTTATATTGGCATGTTTGTGGGTGCATTATGTGCTCTAGCCGGTGTGCTAACCATTGCACTGCCAGTGCCCGTTATTGTCAGCAACTTTGCCATGTATTATTCGCATACACAGGCACGTGCAAAACTGCCAAAGAAACGTAGACGTGTGCTTCCGGTTGAACAGCCCCGTCCACCTAGGCTGCCAGGTAAGGTTTTTTATACAGAAAGAGAGTGTTAAGAAAGCTAAGGATGTTGTAATTAATTGTTGTGTTTGTGTGTGTGCGCGTGGGGGTATTTATTATTTACTTTAGGTCAATCAGGAGGTGTTAGCGGTTGTGGTACACCCGGTTCTGGACCCAATTCTGGCCCAATGGGATCTGGTACCGGTCCTAGACGTATGAATAATAAAACCAAAGACTTAGTTAGTCCAAAATCGGGTGAGTATTCAAATATTAAATTGTTTAGTAGGTGTTAAGGGAAATTGAGTAAAGAAACTGAAAAGGGAATAATTATAGATATTAATACAGCGTTGGATTTTATGTTTTTAAGAAGATATTTAGTTTTCGAATCGTAAATTTTACAAATTAGAAATTTTTAATATAATTAAATTATGAATTATAGGATAGAAAATTGTCTCTCTTATTTGTGTCCTGTTTTAATAAAAAGTTTTTACCCATTAATATCCACTTTTACGTATAAATATAGTTATAATGTCTAAATTTGAAACTATATCGTCAAAAAGCGTGACGTAAACTTATTTTTTATATATTTTATTAATTATCGAATTCAATATTCGTCCTGTATCCTCAAATATTTTTCTCTTTTACTTTCTGTCCTATTATTGTGCAAAGTTCATTATTTGACATCTTGAACAAACTGGATTTTAATGGCAGGAGAATTGCAAAAAGGTTTATTATTTGCATTTAACAAATTTTAACGGAAAATGTTCTTGTGTACTAAAAGAAAACACATCAAATTTGTTAATTTAATTGATTAATAGCAAATACGAAAGAAGATTAAAAAGTGGAAAAAGAAGAGTATTAGTGTCGTTTATTATTAGTAGTTAATTAGCTTCAGATGATGATATTTAAGGGATACCAAGAAAGTTTCGCTCATTAGTTTCGTATAGTTTAAATTTGTCTTGAATTCAAGAGCTTTGAACAGTTTAAAATCGACTTTTAACTTAGATTTTTATTTTGTTTTAATTGTGGGCCTTTAAATTGTCATAAGATTTAGACTATATAATATAGTTCCAACTCAGCTCATATCTGAGATCTTTAAAAAATAAAACACATTATCATCATTATTAAGTCTAATATATAATGCTCAAAATTAAAAATTATTTACGATTCGAAAACTCAACTATTAACAGGGTATGGAGCAAAAATCGTTTTAAAATTTACAATTTGAAACAGAACCAAAAATAAAGTAAAAAAAAAAAAAAATAAAAAATTAAAATGTGTATAATGTAAATAAAATTATTTGTTATTTTGAATGGATAAACAAAAATATAAATAATTCTTCTATTTTTGGCATATTCTTGTCGTTGTTTGCCCATCATTTTTTTTTTTTTTTTGGTCTTTTTAATTTTATTTAACGAAAATTTCCAAAACAAACATTTTCTTTCTAAATAAATAACAAACGTATACAGATGATGATGATGATGACGCTTTTGAAACATTAACACTTAATAAAATAACTTTATATTGTTGTACAAAAAATACACTACTGCCACCAAAACACCAACCACAACAAATAATACAACAGAGCTGAATTTATAAAATTTATTTATTTAAACATACATTTTGAATGCCGAAGAATAATGGAAAAAAATGAAATTGAATGGATACACAAGTTAAGCTTACAGAACAAATGAAAACACTGCTTAGCTAAAGTTGTAAAATAAGCAAAATACTTACTTTTTAACAATAAAATAAAAAAAAATATTAAAAATGTTGTATTTAAACGAAATGCATCGCATCGCATCGCATCCAGAGCCAAATGATTTTGCACTTAAGCAACACTTGTAAATTATTTGCTTTGAAAAAAAATAATAATAATAATTATAATACAATTTTAACAATCCCTTATAATATTAATTATTGAAAACATAAATACAATAACTATGTACAAAATTGATGAAAAATTCATACTTAATATTTTGTTTTTTGTTTTTTTTTTTAACAAAATTACTACTACATGATTTATTTACTTATTTAAAAATATTCTAAATATATTTTACAAAATTTTAAAGTAAACATTTATACTTATTTAAGTATTTTTTTTATTTATATACGTACATATATATGTATCTGTTTGTTTGTTTATTTAATAAATACTTACATTTAATTTCTTTAATTTTTTATTTAAATTTACATTTTTATATATTTTATAACAATAGTCACCAAAAAAAAAAAAAATATGATTTTGTTTTATTTATAAAAAATCCTAAACCAATTTTTGATAAATTTAGATGAATATACGGCCATGCTTAGCAAAAATCGTGAAGGTAAAATGGGAAGACTACTTTGAAATCCAACACAAATAAGGCGCAAATCATCTCCTAAAACTTAAAGTCAAAAATGCAACCACCATCACACCATCCATAAAAAATATAGCACTTAAACAACATAACAACAACAAAATAGTCCAACTAATTTTAAAAAGAACAAGAAGAAATAAAAAGTAGAATCAAATGTTAACAAATTAAAAATGATCAATAACCAACCCCACATAAAAAGCATATCTTAAAGATCATATCTAACAAAACAAGGATAATACAGGATTAAATACATTTCAATTAAATCATATGCAGATTTATTTTAAAGATGTAGATACATATTTGCTTGTTAAGCTGAAATTAAAATCATTATTTAAAAAAAAAAAAAAAACTACTTTTTCCCTCTTCATCTTTATCATTGTGATCATAAATAATATATATTCCATCATCTGTAAAACAATGAAACATTTTCTCATTTTGAAAATTTTCGCCTTTTTCTTGTTCTGGAACTTTGAATTGAATTGAATTGGAGATTTTGTCACGTAATGAAATTGAAGATGAATGAAACAACAGCAGCGGTATGTGAATTTTCTACGCTGGATTTGGTATTTGATATTAATTGGAAAATTGATTCTAAATCTTCTTATAATTCTTGTACTTTTCTATATATTTTTTTCTGATTAAATTGAATTGAGTGTGTGTTGTGTTGTGTTTTGTCATTTTTTGTTTTTTGTTCATTAAAATTTTTAAGTTTTTTTGTTTATTGAATTTAATGTAAAATTCTCTGGGAATTTTGAAATTGGTAGACTAAATTGAAATTCTTTAAATTCAATTACGCTAATTAATTCACTTTAATTATCACATATAAAAAATATTATAACAAGAAGTCTCATATAGTCTTAGATTTGTCTTAAAAAAAAAGGTTTATTGCTATCTAACGTGCAAAAAAGTGCAAAATATACTGATTGTTTTAAATTGCAGACTGTTGAATGTCTAGTCTAAAATAAACACCGGTTTACCGAAGCAGTATTTTATGAATGTTTACATTTAAAGAAATTGGTACTTTTTTTTGAAAAATAACGGTTTCTTTTAAAATTATTATTATTTCTTTAATGGTACAATTGTGAAATTTCTGTATATATTTTTTTAAATTAGTACCCTTTTTGCTAAAAATTAAGTTTGAAAGTAAAATTAAATGGTTTTTAAATATTATGGAATTTTTGAAATTTCTACTCTTTCAGTTTTAGAACTATTTAAGTGTTAATCTTTAAAAAAATTGTATTCTTTTGTTTAATATAATTTTTAAACAGATGAATATTTTTATTTAAATCGACCCATTTCTATAAATAGTTTGTTATTTTTTTTTTTTTAATTCGGTACTTTTTTAGTTTTCTTTGTAAATGGTGAATATTATTTCGAACTTTTTATGAGTTAATAATTTTAATTTTATTAGACACTAGTCGGATGATATGTATTTTCTGATCCGTTACGATCTTTATCAGCAACCATGTGCCCTTTACTGCTAGTAGTAAAAATCTTTTTTTTTTTTTTTTAACTCACACTTCTGAAGAATTAGAATACGTAACTTCATAAAAAAATAATTTTCTTTAACTTTTAGTCTTGTTAAAAAATTGGAATATTTATTTTGGAAATTTTATACTTTTGAAAAGTTTTGAAATTTTTTATTTCATTTTCATATTTTTAATTATAAAATTTAATTTCAATTTAATATTAGTTTCTTTTTAAATATTCGGTACTTTTTTTAAATACTGTTAGTTAAATTTATTCCCATTTACAAATTTTTACTCTTTTTAAGAATATAAATTGATATGAATATGTTTCTTGTCTTGTAATTGTGATTTCTTAAAAATTGTTCAAATTTATTTTTCTTAATTCAAATTGTTTCATTATTTTAGAATAAATACTATTTTAATATATTAGTTATATAAACGGTTCTCAAATGGGTGTCCGCGACCCACAAGCGATCCGTAAGGAAATTCCAGGCGGTCGCGAAGATATATTGAAAAATATTCTTAAACGCAAATATATTCTTATACTTTGATTNNCCAGGTCCAAATAAGTACAAAATTGTTCACAAAAAAAATTAAAAATTTTAATTTTTTACACTTAAATATTAAAAGCAGTAAGACCAAAATAATACAATATAAACCCCTAGCGCAACGGTTCTCAAATGGGGGTCAGCGACCCACAAGGAAATTCCAAGGGGCCGCAAAATATATTGAAAAATACTCTTAAACGCAAATATATTGAAAATTTTTAAAAACATAATATAAATTCCTAAACTACATTCTGTTTAAAGATTCATGCTTGAGATTTAAGAAAATATAGAATAAAGTCAAAACTTTATTATAAAATAGGAAGAAATGCGACAGAACGTGTACCTTGGTCGCTTGGGCTATTGAAATTGTTTTCCATTTTAAAATGATCTGTGTGAAGATAAGTAAAAAATTGTTTATATGCTTTTAAAGATAATATTAATTTAGAGAAAAAAGTGTTAAGACATTTTCTCGGTAAAAAAAAAAAAAAAAACAATTTTGAAATTAAGATAATGAGTTCAAACGTTCTTTATTCAATTCATAATTTTGTTCTTAAATTATATAAAGAGAGATACTAATCATATGGTCAGAAATACTGGGATATAAATAAAAAAATCTGAACCAACAACTTGCAAAATCGAAAGAGAAAAAAAAAAATAATAAGCAAAAAATCCGATGTAAATTACTTCTTTAAAATTTAACGAGAAACAAACAATTAAAAATTGTGCTGTACTTTAAGTCCCTTAGCTCCTCAACTGAGGTGTCTGTTAGGTTCTCCTTCAAAATGTTATAGACACCTCTGCAACACCTACGACAAGTTCCCCACAAAACCAACGAACAGACTAGAAGTTACTGAAATTTCCAAAAATGTTCAATTCTTTTCACTGTGAAAAGTCGTCAATAGCATTTAACATTCGTTTTAATGCATTTTAGAATTTTAATCATGGAAAAATATCTTAT
>MINK01172357.1:41872-56209 GCA_001735545.1 Phormia regina
ATATATGAAATATATATCGCTTTCGATAACATTTCCATTTTCTATAAACCTGAAATGACAGACAGATGATCTAAATGATTCTAAATTATAGATTTTCATCAAAACACGAAAGTTTTAATAATACAGATAGAAACTTTGTTGAAAATGGTAATTTTAAATTAAAAACCAAACATCTAACAAAATACAACAAATAATATATTAGGAATAATAAAAATTAGTTTCAAAATTTATTTTGAGAACATTTTATTAGTATAATTTAATACTTTAGGCTCTGGGTTGTAATTCATAAATATTTTGTAAAAATATTTTCTTTTTAATTCATAATAAATTCTTAAGTAAATTTATTTTAAACATAAAAAATAAATAAAAACCTCAGGAAATTATTAAAAAAAGCATTCACTCTTAAAAATTAAAAACAAAAGTAAAAAACAAAAAATTAAACAAATAATGAGCAGCTTGAGAATTATGAAAAATAGATAAAAAGGTTTAACAAAAATTTTGGGGGAAATTATAAAGAAAAAAAAAACGAACAACAAACAAAACCAAAAAGATCTTAATGAAAATAAAGTTCAAAAATGTCTAATTGACATTTTTTTTGTATATTTTTAAAATATTTAATTAGTGAAACGACTCTACATTTTCTATATAAACATTTTTCCTTAATTTTTTGTTGATGTTCTGCATATTTAATAAGAAAAAATATTAAAAAAAAACAATATTCTTCGCTTTCAATAAATTTATTAAAATAATAAAAAATACAATAATATATAATATTAAAAATAAAAATAAAAAAAGATATCAAAATTTATGATAAAAAAGAAAAAACAAAAAAAAAAAAAAAAGTTAACTAAAACCAATTTTTGTTATCCAATAAAAAACTAATAACAAATAAAAACTTCTTTTATTATTTAATAATTGGTTTTAATTATGTTGGCTGTTTAACTAAATATTTGTTAATTTTAAACTATAAAATTAGTTATTTTTTAAAAATATATATTTCTTAAAACTAAAAAAAAAAATGTTCTTTAGTCAAAATATTTAATAAATAAATTAAAAACAAAAAAAAAAAAAAAAAAAAAAAAAAAAAAAAAAAAAAAAAAATTAATAACTTTAATAATATATTAAAGGAATTATATACTATTAAAAAGGAAACAAACTAAATATTTAAAAAATGGAATAATAATACAAAAGAATTGTTTTAATAATAAAGACAAAAAAAAAAAAAATATAAAAGTAAAAATTAAATGAAATTTAATCAACATTTTATGATAACACAACAAATCAAAGAGCTATAATGATGTTTCATTTCGTAATAAAGTGAAAGGAAATATTAAATAGTAGTAGTAGTAGTGGTAAGTACTATATAATATTCATGTCACAAATATTGACTTTCTTAATCAGATTATATATACATAGGACATAGTGAGTAATATATATTGCATTTTTATTATCTTTGTTGTTTCTCATCCAAAAGCAAAATTTAATTATTTTAATGAGAGACAACTTAACGGGTACTTTTTAACAAGTAAACAATTTTCTTTTCTTATTTTGTATTGTTTTGCCTTAATTGTTGCGATCAAATGTTTCTTGGTGCTATTTAAGTGGAAAGATTCGTATAAAGCACACTCGAATATTGTTTTTAAAAAAGTGCCAAAAATAAAAATATTATCAATTTTAGTTTTTTCTTTTTTCAACAAAGGTACGTTTAAATAGTAATACTCATTTACTGTAACTTTTCCTATTTTAATCAATAAATTCATCAACTTTTAAAGATGCCTAAGGGAACTCTTTTGTCCGTCAAGAAAAGAATCAAATAAATTTTTTTCACGACCAAGGATGTTCTAATAGAGAAATTGGACGTAAAATCGGTCGTTCCGAAAAGTGTGGGTGCGAAATTTCCTTTAAGAAATGTCAAAATTATGGAGTTCGCAAATCAACAAAGGGTAATACAAAACTAACAAGAAGAACAACTTAAATCTAATAAACAAGAAGCACCGCAACAAATTGAATTCACACAAAATTAAGGAATAAATTAAATGCTTCCTGTGACTTCCAAACAGTTGCACACATTTTACGAAAACATGAAAAACTAAAATGGAAAAAGCCAAATGTAAACCAATGCTAAAATAAAACAACATAAATAAATAGTCTAAATTCGCAGAAAATATAATGAAATGGACAAGATGAGTGGAAAAAGTAATTTTTCCTGACGAAAAAAAAAATTAATTTAGACGGTCCAGACTCATACTCTCTGCTATTCGCACGACATTTGAGATATAAAGATGTTTCGGAAGTCAAATCGTAATTTCGGTGGTGGCAGTGTTAGGGTTGGGCAGCGTTTTTCTGCAGTTGGCAAGTACGAAATTTGTTTTGTTCGACAAAAATGAATAGTTCGATTTATAACGAACTGTTGGAAGATGCTCTTTCTCTTTTATGGACGAAAAATGGATGATTTGCATTTTCCAACAAGATAATAGCTGCAATCCTATGTTTCTAAGCAATCGAAATCTTGGTTCAATGAACATGGCATTCCTTTGTTGGACTAGACCGGCTGGTAGTCCGGACTTAAACCACATTGGAAAACTTGTGGGGATTATATGGCCCGTAAAGTTTTATGCAAGTAAATGCCGCAGAATGAAGGCATAAAGACTGTGACAGAGCTGAAACTAAGAATTAAAAAGTCTGGGAGGAAATAGATTCCGATCTGCTTTAAAAAATTAGTGGAATCAATGGCCAGACCGTCTTATTTGAAACAATCCATAAAAAGAATCATCCACACATTATTAATAATCTACAATGGCCCCAAACATTAAAGTGCGATTTTATTAGGAAAAATACCCTTAAAAATTGCTGTTAATATAGAAAATTAAGTAAAAAAAAAAAAATAATTAAGTACAAATGAATTTTTTTTGATAAACAATATTTTAAGTGAAGTCTTAACTAATTTAATAAAATTTATAGCCCCCTAAATATTTTCTTGTTTAATTTTTACCTTTTTTTAAAAAAAAAACTAGTGTGCGTTTATAGGAATATGCTCCAGTGTATATATAAGTGATTTAACTACTGTTAAGAAAAAATATTTTTCCTGCATTCTATGATCATTAGGCGCTAACAAACACCTTTTAATTGTTTCCCTTTAAAAACAAAAAAGGAAAAGAAAGCATTCAAATCTGATGCTCACTTTAAATTTCCATTTTTCATAAAATAAATGAAATGCCCCTACAATAAAACAACAAGCCAATATTAACATTATGCATTACAATATAAAAAAAATGAAAACCTAATCTTTTCCAAGACAATAAAACAAAAAAATTCACCTCATAAATTTAAAAGTTTTTTCTTTTCAATTGTCATGCAAATCCTCATCATCACAATAGCAGGAAACGACTTTCCATTTATTATTAATATTCGCAGACACAATTCAAACATAAAACTTTCCTTTATTCAATTTATATTAAAGTTTGTGTAACTCTGACCCAAAACGAGCAGACAATTTAACATTCGAACTTTTTTTTTTTTTAACTAAGAGAAGCAAAAAAACCAAATAAAAGTCAAGCATTTACATACAAACAGCTTACCCCTCCATCCAATATAGTCCAATATAACCAAACATCTCTTTTGCATACCAAATAACGGCAGTTAAGAGACGGGTATCATAAATTTTATTTTCTTCCACTTCTTTGGTGGGTTTCGTCAAATTGTTTTAAATGTACAGAGGAGGAGTACTTGAAATAGTTTTGGAACAAAAATTCAACAGCTTCAGAAAAAAGCTTTAATTTTAGCTTTTAGTTACTCTCTTTTTCTCTTACCGTACGGTACATTACTCGTATATAAAGAAATTTTTACTTTTGACTTTTCGCTGGTGGTGTTGCTACCGCTTTTGTTTTGGTTTATTGAAAATTGAAAAAAAGTATTGAATTCAATTGTATCGTAAACACGTTGTATGTAGCTTGAAAGAAAATAGATTGAAAGAAAACTAATTTTTATAAGGGGGCAGGGGGTAATACAATATGGTATTAAACGAATAAACAAATATTTGAGCAAAAATCAGTTTCGCCATAAACTACGTGGCTAGAAGGAAGTATTTTTTATCTCTTATTTGTTTTGTGTACTTTTACGAATTGAGTACAATTGTTGGAAAAGAAACAATTGTGTGTATGCGGGTAAATTTAAGAGTTGCCACGATAATATTTTTTTTATCTTTTTTTAGAAACCAATAGAAATCTACCAAAATTCGAACTTTAGAAAATGAATTAAGAAATATTTTCTAATAATTTATATATGGAAAATTTATATATTTCTATATACATATGTATTATATGTAAGCCTGAGTTTTTTAATTGATTTTGAATTCTTTAAGGAATTAATACTCTTTGGAATTAAATCTATGAAATAAATTATTATGAATGCTTGTAAGGAATGAATAAATAGAAAACAAATTTAATTTGGTTTTAAAATGTGAACTAATTAAACCTTCTCAGACCAATCTGACACGACTCCATCTCGAATACCACTTAAAAATGAAGGCCCTTAATAACAGTAAGTTTATATTCCTAGTAAAGTTATAATTGTGATGAAAGTATTTGCACTTAATCTTCTCTGGTTGGCATTATAAAATAATTTATCCTTTGCCTTAAATCTAACTGAATGTCAGAATATTTACTATAGCTCGAAAGTAAAATCTTCAAAGTATTATGATCATGGTCGGTAAGATATCGTTTTCTGATTCGGTAATTTAAACCTTCAAAAGTCTGAATAATGTCTGATGTCAAAAAATTTGCTCTTAACATTTGGCTAAATAACAAACCGTTTTCTCCTAAAAAAATTGTTTTCTTTTTTTTTTTTTTTTGTAAAACATATAAAAAAATTTTTTTTTTTTTTTTTTTTTTTTTTTTGTAAAACATGTGGTCATACAATTTTGGCAAAATATTTAATAATTGTTAACAAAGTTTAACAATAATCGAACACTGGAACTTATTAAAATAAATAAATATTTCACATTTTCTTTTCTGGCGATTTCTTTATAGTCCAGCAGGAATTTTTTCAGATTTACCCATAAGCAACCATCAATAAATGGGAACTAGAAAAGTGAAAAAGGAAAAGCGGCAAAATGTATAGCAACAGTCTGTTTGATTTGAAAAATCACAAGAGAGTTGGCAAAAATGTATAAAAAAAACTAGTGAGAGAGAGAGAGAGTACATTTAAGAACATGTTGTTCTTAAGGAGAGGAAAACCGCCAATTTTGTTTTTCATTTAAAGGGAAAAGTAAAACAAACAAATATACAAATGAAAACTGGGAAAAGTGAATGGATAGATATGGATGCAAGCAAGCAAACAAATATATGAAAAACTTCGCTTTCCTGGTTGCTATTATATTATAGTTACTTTGTCGTGTGCTTATAGAGATTTTGTTGTTAGTAACGTCGTGTCATACCTATAGCAAGCAACATATGGATACTAAAAGCTGGATGGATGGATGGATGGATGGATGGATGTATAGATGAATGAATAAATGGTTTAATGTCAGTGTGGCTGGTTAATTGTTGGGGCAGAGAATTTAGTTGCAATAGAGTGGATGTTAATGTTGGATAGCAAAAGGAAAAACTTTAGATTGGAAAGTTTATTATTTTGTTTTTACTTCTTTCGTTTTTTGTGCTCTTTCTATTTGCTTATGTGGAATGGTGGTAGTATTAGTAGTAGTGGTGGTGGCATATAAAATATTTTGTCTGTTTTGTTTTTACAATTATTGAGAGTTTAAACGTAGAGTTTTACATTTTATACACAACAACTAAACGAATGTATAACACGAATTAAACGTTCGACCAAACGACCGACCGTCTGTATTGTACGAATAAAGCAAACGTTTTGTGAGTGTTTTTAGTTTTTTCCCTCTGAATTTCATTTTATTTTCTTGTGTACGCGTACGGAATGGATGGATGGATGCTGTGTTGTAAGACAAGATTTTTAGTTTGCTGCTGAACGTTTTTTAAAGAAGATAAAACGAACGAACGAACGATTTGTAAAAAAAAAAAATTAATAAAATACAAATTATTAAAAGAAAAAATAATTTTTAAAAGAAATTATTGTTAAAAATTAAAATCATTAATCTTTAATCAAAAAGCAGTGTTTTTTAAGTTTTTCAAGTGGCAAAATTTTTTCACAAAAATTGAATAAAAATTATCAAAGAAATTATTGCTAATAAAGAAAAGTATGCATCAAAAGTGAAAGAAAAATTTTATGGAAAATAAAATGCAAATATCAAAGTGAATTTTTTTGTTTGTTAATAAAATGAAGGTAATTTTATAGTAAAAATTTAGTGAGAAAAAATGTATAACTATTTTTGTTTTAATTACTATTAATATTGAAATGAAAATCAAATAAAATACTTAGTATAAAAAAATAACCAAATAAGAAGTGTTAAGAGATTATCACCTTATTTATGGGTGAAATATATATGAAAAAAAAGAAGGAATGAACAAATTAAAATTACAAGAAAATGAGGAAAAGGAAAATCAAAAAGAAAAAAAATGTTTAATTCTAGTAACACAAATCTAAGTGTGTTAAAAATTGATTTTGTTTCAAAAGCCTCATAAAAAAGGCCGATTTGAGACCTAAAAAGTCATTCAAATACTTTTAATGATGGCTTTTTACGATTTTTTTTTTTGTTTCTTTTACTATGCTTTTATTAATTTATTTATTTTTTTTTTTTTTGCTTTACTTAACTTTTTCTTGCTACTTGCCAGTCAACCATATAGCCAGGCAGTCAGCCTGTGCTTTGTCTTTGACTCTGTGCTTTGCTTAAGTTTGCTTGGTTGCCTGGCTGTGTGTAGTATGTATGTGTGAAAGTATGTTTGTATGTATGTTTAATGCTGACACTTCATTAAATGTAACCCAGTGGGTGAGAGAAGATGAAGATTTGGTTTGTAAACGTTGAAATTGTATGGTTGAGTGTTTGATTCTAAGTTTTGTCTTTACAATCGAACCATCCAGTCACTCATTCATTCATCCAACCATCCGTCCATCTATCCATACTTAAAGTCATCTATCCTTATAGTACATCCATATATATACTCTATTCAATTTCATTTATCTATGTGAGTAAAATTCTTAGTGTGCACATTGTTGTTGTTGTTGTTGTTGTTGTTGTTGTTGTCGTCATCGTCATTGTCGTTTTCGTTTTCGTTGTTGTTTTTACTGCTGTTGTTGTTTGTTTAAAATTATACCAAGTATGATGGCTGGCTGGGTTATAGATGATTGCATGCTTGATTGGATGGTTGGTTGGCTGCTTCATTCTTTGGTTATTTGGTGTTGTTGGACATGTCATGTCCTAGAGTGTTGTGTAGTGATTGTTATAGAATGATGATATGAATGAGTTTTAGTTTTTCTTCTTAAAAAAAAAAAAAAAACTTTAGTTTCTTTCTTTTATATTTTCCTTCTTCTTAGCTTAACATTTTGCATTTTAGTTCACAGACAACATAAGATAACTATTTTGTGTTAAATTAAGCTAAAAATAGTTTGTTTAAAAAAGAATTTGATCTAAATACAATTTGTCATATTAATGTATGTATTTGTATACTTATACTTATACAAAGTATAGTTGTTATTTCAAGCACCATATAAATTGTGCATAGTATACACATGAGAAAAAAATTTGATTAAAAAAGAGGGAGAAAATCGTACGTATTACTTTTAGTTATTATTGATAATTTGTATGTGTGTGCAAAATTAAAAAGGTAGAATTAATGAAGATATTTAAGATGTTAAAACTTTTACTTTTAAAGATTTTTGTTGTGGCAGAGCTACAAAAGAAAGCTCTAATCCTATAAGTTATATTTTTGAATTGTCATTTGTCCTTGAGATAAACCGTTATATACAAAATTGCAATATACATATGTAACTAGGGAACGATACGTTTGATATGAATTAAAAAAATAAATAAATAATAAAAATTAGTACATTACCAGCATGTTTTATGTACATCATGCACAGTGGGATAATCGAAAAACTTATATAATAAACCTGTATCTTCTTAACTATTGGTTGAAAAGCATTGAAATGTATGAAAAAGTTATAGAGGAGAATCTTATTATCTTGTACATTATTGCTAACTATCACATAAACACCTCAAGTATTTCAAAGATTAATTTTTTTTTAAATAAAAATATTGTATTGGCCGTATATTGATTTTGCCATTTATGTGTGTAACATGTCGAAGTAATAGTTTAAGATCCCATAAAATATATATCATCCTTGTTCACAGAAAAAAGTAAAAACCAACTTCAGTTACAAAATTGCTAATATTAATTAATTTTGCAAAATAACTACAGTTATTGCATTTGCTGAGATAGGTACAATAAGCCGAAAAATGTTTAAAATTGACTTAAATTTATTTTATTTCTATATTTTAATAGGCAAATTTTTAATTTTCCTTTATATTTAAAAAAAAAAAAACTGCCAATTTATTTAAAAATTAATTTAAATCAATTAGAAAGTTAATTACATTAATAAACATATATAATTATTTTTCAATGCAAAGTTTGTTAATAATTTTATTATAAAATAATTTGAAATATTTTTTCCGGTGTTCGAGTTTGAATTGATCCGTTCATCTATCGGTCTGTTGAAAGCAGGATACGGCTACAGCTCGACAACGTACTAAGACAAAATTTGGCCAAAATATTTATCTTATATAATATTTTAATTTGAACAGTATTTTGTCCAAAGAAGTTATGGGAAAAATACTACCACAAAGTGATTCTGAGTACTTTAAGGTGGGAGTAGGAAGATTTTTTCTCTGCGTTACAATATTTGCACATAACACATAATACCCGAATCACCTATGGTGGTGAATATGAATATATCACACATAATTCGTAGTTTTAATAGTTTTATCAAAGTAATAATTTTAAGTTTTTTTTTTTGAATGCTAGTTATCTGAGAGTAATTAGTAAAAATTAATATTTGTAATAAGATATTTTCTTAAGTTTTTAAACTGCAATATTTTAGTAAAAATATTGTTATATAGAGAAAAACGGATTATGCAGTTTTTCTACGTGTGGTCCCTAGCTTCATGCATATTTAACATCACATGGTGTTATTTCATAATAAGGAAATTTATCAAAAGTTGCCAAAATATGATTAATATTTAAGGTTAAATTAAGTCTAATATTTTGCTGTTAACCTCAGAATGTGTGATTAGATTTTAGATTTCTATTAGCATTTTTAGAGTTTTTAATTGCATTAAAAAGTCTTAAAAGTCAGATTTTTTAAAGTAAGGAAAATCATTTAAACTGTTAGATTTGCTTCACAGATATTATTTTTTACAAATATAAAAAAGTTAATGTGAAAAATTATTAATTATGTATATCGTTTAATATTATAGATTTTGAGAGAATTTTTACTTTTTTCTATTTTCTCACCTCCTGGCAACAAAGCAAGGACTAATATTGAAAGGTGTATACTTATTATAACTAATTGATATTACTCATACGTTTATATGTCCAACAAAAAGGAAAAAGAATATCCTACCATTGATATGTGACTTCTGCTGCACTTTTTTATGACTAAGTACTTTCTTCTAATGACAACCAGTGTTCCCAGTTTAGCCTTTTTTAGGGCTTAATCTAGCCTTTTTATTTTGGTTTTAGTTTCAAAATTTTCGTTTTAGCTTCTAGCCTTTTTTGATTCTTAACAAAGCTTTAAAAAGGCTACAAATTTAGAAATTTTATTTTCAAAAAATCACAAATTTAGGACTCTTTATGTATTAATTCGCACAAAAAATCTAAATTGATGAGAACTGACAAATAAATGTGGTTTTTAAACAGACAATATATTGGCGTTTTTCTGGCTTTCTTCTTTTTTTTATAAAGTTCATCTTAGTTTTTTTTTCTCAAGTCCTGGTTTGTTTCAAAATAAACCTTTTGTTTTACTTTGGAAGAAATGATTTATTTTGAACCACTTGATCGTTTTCTTTTTGTCTAAAATTTTTTAAATTTGTATTATAATTTTAAATAGTAAATGATCTCTTGTTCCTAAGTTAATTCAACTTCTTCTATTTTCTAAAAACAGTAATTTCACAAATGAATATTTACTAGACATTATTCATGTGATCATTCCCACAGTGATTTGTCAGTATTTTTCAAAAGAAAAAATAGTTTATATTTTTTGCTTATTTATTTTACAAGCAGTTTACGGCACAGCCATCTGTAATATGCTATTTTTATCATAAATTCTTCATTCTTCGATATTTTCCATTATGACACTATTGCAGCTCTAATTTGAAATTTGGACTAGTTTACCCAGACATCAAAATCAGGGATCAATACAAATTTTACAAATTACCAAGCTTCTGATTTACATTATAAAATAACTAAATAAACGCTTAATATGCTGGTATATGAATTTTACATAGAATCCTTTTAGTTATTTATTATACTCCTGCTCGTAAGTGAACTGAATTCTGTAACAAAATATTAACATATTTTTTTTTTTTTTGTGGGCTAAATACAGAGTTGCAGCATACAAATACAAAATATACATACATATCTATAAACAAACTTTTCTTTACATATATTCATATATGTTTGCAATAAGTTCATGTGTATGTGTATATTACTTGTATGTATATATTGATTTGTTTCGTTGTATGCTTTAGATGTTTGTACATATGTGTGTTTATTTGCAAATTGTTGTAGTAACATTTTATATGTATGAGTATTATTTATATTTATATGTGGAAAAAGTAATCAAAACGTATGTAATTTGCAATATTTTGTTCACTTTTTTTGTTGTTTATTTGCATATAGTTGTTGTTATTTTGTTCGTTTTTTGGAACGCTGTTGTTAATTTCTGAAATGACAAGAGAACAAAAAATACTGAAATAAATAAAAAAATGTGCATAAAATATTGAACAAGAAAAAAAAAAAAGGAATAAGAAGAAAGATTTCTATATTTAGCCAGGTTAAAATGAAACAGAAATGTTGTCAGAATAATATAAATAACAAAAATATATGTTCATATGCATGCACTTACATATGTACATAATACAATGTTTATATACATTAGATGGGTTCATTGAATATTGAAATAAAAGAAAATTTATTTATTTATTTTTTTTTTTTTCAAATTATGTCAATTTATATAATTTTATTTAATAAAATATTTGAATAATGTTTTTATCTTTTCGAAAATTTGAAATTCCTTTTGAGACATTGAAATAGACAGATATAAGGTTTTTAATAAATAGTGTGATTTGTGATTTTTTTTTTTTTTTTTGCAATATGCTCTAAAAATGGGTTTTATGCGCATAAAAAATGAAGCAAAAAGCGAAAAATATGCACTTAAATAACAAGGATGTTTTTGTTTTTTCAAAATTGTCTTTTCGATATTCGTGTTTTGATGAAAATCCATAATTTAGAGACATCTGTAAAAATATCTTCGACGTATCAAGTGTCACTTCAGATTTATTGATTAAACAATTTTATCGTAATTGACATTTATCATACATGGAATTAATCACAAAAATTTTTCTCTTGTAAAGTTTTGTTTACTGCACTTAGGACATTTTCGAGATTAGGGCTCGATATACTTTCATTACAATTGCATATATTGGTTACCCTGAAAAAAAAGTAATAATAAAAATAACTATTTAATTTTCCATTATTGTTAGTTATTTTATTAAATTTATATAAGGATTTTTGAAATTAATAATAATTACTTTTAAATGAGTATTCTTCTTTGATGATATGTTCCAAAATTATAAATAAAATTCGAACATGCGATTAGTTATTAGTTATTTATTATCACATTTTTAGAACAAGACAAGTAAATTTTTATTTTAAATAAATATTTTATTTTTTTTTGTTTTGAAAAAAATTAATTTTTAATTTTCGAACATTCTTTGAAATTTAAAAAGTTAAAATTTATTAAAACTGCAAAAATATATTTTCGTTTTGTATTTTTGACTTTTTAAGAAATTGGCAACGAAAATAGTTATATAATTAATTAGTTTAAAGTACAAAATTTACTAATTTATTATTTAATTTATGTCATTTTGTAAGAATGTTCGACAATGTGATTTTTTTTAAATCCTAAATGCATAATTCTCTGGAAATCCTAAACATTGTTTAAATATAGTAAAAGAAAAATAAATATATAAAGCTTTTTTTAAAAAACTTTTATTTTATTAAACAAATTTTAAATTTTAATAATGTTTTAATTTTTGAATATGATTAAAAAATATTTAAATTTAAAATCCTTAAATTTAAATTAAAAGTCCTTACAAATGGGGACATTCCTAATAAACATATCTCTATATATATAAACATATCCAATTCAACAATCAGCCTCATTTTAAAATACTACAACAACAAAATATTTTTACATATGGGTATAGAAATTTTTTGTTGTACTCTCATCAGTATCATCATCATCGTCATCAGTATTAACAACATCACACCGCATCGCCTCAACACTGTATGAGTGCTCTATGACATCAAGTACTATAGCGACGAAAATGAAGATAATAATGATGATATGATGCTACTACTCCCACTTTACAGTTTGGGTATTCTCGGTTCTCTATAAAACTCAAATACACCAAAAAAAAAATATTAAAATAAAATAAGCAATACAAGCAAAATGTATAAGAAAAAAAAACCAAAATATTTTTATACAAATAAAATTATTAATTTTCACAAAGTAAAAAACTTAACAGCTCATAAAGCTAAAAAGTTAGAAAGAAGGCTCTATACTGACTTTATAGCTAAAAGGCTGTTTGTCAGTCAGTTTTAGTGCCTGCCTACCGTTTGTATTTTTTTGTATTTTGTCGCAAGAAAAAAGGCGACATGACATCGCAACCAAAGTCTTTCAGCAATGGGCTGACTGGCTGTTAAGTAAAATTAAATGAACAAAAATGACAAAAACGGAAAATAAAAAGAAAAACTCAAACACAAGAGGAAACCAGGAGTTTGTTAAAAAAAGTCTATAAGCAGATTGCTGCTGATTACTTCTTATCGTCGTCATCTTTAATGTTGTTGTCTTTGTTGTCATTGTCGTTGTTGCTGCTGTTGTTGTTCTTCTTCTTGGTTGGTTGTTGGTGTCGCTTATACATTTTCGTTTTCTTTTTCTTTTGTTGTATTTAAAGTCTTCATTCACTTTGTCATACTTGTTTTCTTATTTTTTTTTTTTATTTATTTAAAATGTATTATATTCTTGTACTTGTGATGCTTTACTTATGTTGCTTAAAAATTGAGTTGTTGCAAACTCTCACACACTCACATACCCATATACATCACACACAGAAATAGACTCAAACACCAATATACTTGAAGAACAACAAAAAAGGAAAAGTTCTTAATTTTCCTAAAACTTTCCCAAGAGGCATTCAACCATAATATTTTAAATAAACCCACAAAATGTCTCATCCTGCCAAACGGAAATGAAAAAAAAAGAAAAATAAAATAAATAAATAAATAAAGAAAAAATAAAAAACATTTACACTCACGTCTACACGCACGCACGAATATATTCTGATAAACAAATATGTAAATAAAAAGGAAAAAATTTAATAAAATTCGCAAGTACGCATACACACATACTTAAAAACTTCTAACAACAACTTCATCTACCACAAATACATTAGAGGAAAAAGATGTCTAAATACATGCAATATTTACCAACAAAATTAAAACAAAACCAGAAAAAAAAACAACAACAACAAAAACGATTAAAAATTTTCTAGTATTTTTTTTTTTTTTCTCTTCGAAAACATTTTTGTGAGTATGTGTAAATGTGTGCGTATGTGTGTGTTTTATTTATTTTGTAAAACAAAAATAAAACTAAATGATTTTGTTTTCCTTTTTTTTTGTACTTTTTCTAAGTACTACAAACAAACTTTTTTTGTGCCACTCAAAACACACACACATACATAGTTACACGCAAAAATCACATTTTCGCTTTAAGATATTTTTACTTAATTAGTTCTAATTTGCTTGTGGTAGTTAGTTTTATTTTATTTCTTTTTTTGTTAAACTTTAAATAAGTCAGTCAGTTTGTTTGTTTGTTACACAGTTAGTCATTCATTATTTACCCGCTAATTGACAAATATCAATAAAAAGTTAAATAAACTTAAATTGTTATAATAATAATGTTGTTACAAAATTAACATAAAACAAAGTTAATAATTTAAAAAGTTTATTTAGTTCATAGACTTTCATAGACTTAATGAACATTTTATTTAAAGAGGAAAAGATGGAGAACATTTAATCAAAATTAATTTATTATAATATTTATTAATTATATTATTAATATACAAAAAAAAAAAAAAAAAAAAAAAAA
>MINK01172358.1:0-31384 GCA_001735545.1 Phormia regina
TTTTTTTTTTTTTTTTTTTTTTTTTTTTTTTTTGTAAATTTTTTTTTTTTTTTTTTTTTTTTTTTTTTTTTTTTTTTGAATTCAAATATTTATTTGTAAGAATCATTTTTTGTATTGATTTCTTGCCAATTATTAAGTAGAATATTTTAAATTATTTGTATATCTTTAAATTATTTATAATTTATAAATTAATTTATAAGAAAAAAAAAAGAATTAATTTCATTCTTACGAATTAAATTCGTTAAAATTATGAAAATGTTTTTGGAGCATATATAGTAAATTATTAAGATGCAAAATGATATAAACAATAATTTAATTAATAAATAAAATATAATAAAATTTATATTCAAAATTTGTTATAAGGATTGTGAAAGCTTTTAAACATAATAATGTACAACTTGTTTAAAGAAAATTTATAAAACTTATGAAAGTTTATAGAAAAATATAAAATTTTAGGAAATTTATAAAAAATACTTATATGATCTACAAAATTTAAGAATTATATGGAAAATATTCAAAAAGATATAGACTTTAATAAATAATATCCCGCATCACGAAAACTAGGCTAGGGTACGAATAAAGATGTCCGTCCGTCCGTCTGGCGGTCTTTAAAAATATTAGCATCGCACAAGTGAATAAAAATATTGGTTAATAATGAACGGACTGACGGACGGCCAGCCATTTGTAATAAAAAAAAGGATAGACAGACGGACGGACAACCATTTAAAATAAAAAAATCCATAAATTAACTATGCTGGTGAATATATTGACTGTAATTAAAGGTTAAAAATTTCCAAATGGACAATTAATTTGTTTTCTCCAAAATATTTTTATTATTTCCGATTTTTTTCAATATATTTTTTTAACTTAAAACTTAAAGGCTAGAAATTTCAAAAAGGTTAATAAAAATTCAACATTTTTTTCTTACGAAAGTTTTTCAACAATTTTTTTTAACTTAATTTTTTTTTAGTAACTGCCCCCTCTATAAACATTAATTAATACACATTTTGATCGAATTCAATTATTTTATTTTGCTTCGAAATAAGATACAACAAAAATATCAAAATATTTATATTAAATAATAAAAAAAGTAAATTTAATTTATTGCATAAATTTCCTTTATATATTTTTTTTAAATTTCTCTTGTATTTAACTCATAATAATTTCTTGACAGCCAACGAATTAAAAACATTTTACAAAATAAACAGAAAACAACATCACAAAGATTTTCATAAATATATATTAAAGACGTTTTTATAATATTAATACGTATTTAATAAATATCTTATATAAAAAAATATATGTAAATATTTATACAAAATAAAACACATGTAGAAAAAAAAACATCTAGCTAATTTGTGAGGGTATTTCCATGAATTTTGTAACCTTCACCTGCTACAAATTATAAAAATAAAAATATTAAGAAAAAAAATTATAAAGTTCAATAGCAAAAATGGAAGAAATCCTCCATATAGACATGATGATTGATGAATATTTTGTCTTTAATAAAAATGGATTCTCTCTTAATTTCACTCACACTAACTCTTCGCGTCTCGAAAGAAATAAAAAAAAATCTTAAATAAATTTTATTTTTATTTAAAATATATATTTTGGTGGGTGTTTATGACGTCAGTTTATTTAGTATAAATTAAAAGATTTTTTTTGTTTAGCTTTTATTTATTTAAGAAAATATTTTAAATAATGTTTTATATCTCTTGCTCTATCTCTACAAGAATTGAAACAAAATTTAAAAAAAAAACGAATTAATTATGAATTTTGTTTAATTAAAATTAATTAATTTTTTTCTTCGATTCAATCAAAACAAATTTAGGAAAATTTTCTTAATAATAAAAATATTTATAAACAAATATTTTTGTTATAGAAAATTTATTAAATAAATTTAATTGAAATAAAAAAATTTAATATTTTGGGAGCGTATACTTAATAGTATTTATCAATCATACGCTCCAAAATATAGCAACAAATTTTGTAATGAAACTAAAACAAAATAAAACTGTGGCATTTAAAATTGTCATCAACAAATTAAATAATTTTAAATTGTTTTCCCCCCAAAAAAAAATAAAAAGCAAAAAATATTACAAATTAACTCACACCTTCAAATGCAAACAAACCAGCTAGACAAATACAAAAAACAAGTAGTAAATTGCAACAACAAAAAAAACTATAAAGTAGCACTAATGATAAAATAAATAGCATACAAAAACTACAATTAAATTAAACATAATTCAATTTTTTAAAAATTAGTTAACTGTCAAAAAAATTATTTCAAATAATTTCATTTCACCAAAGGTTCTCTAAATAGTTTATTCACACAAAATAGTACTTCATTTAAATATATTTGTGCTATTTTTTCCCTCCCTCTTAGCTATTTTGCATGAAGCGTTGCATTATGTGGAAAAAAATATTAAAATTGTGTAAAAAAAACCACACGATTACGTGAGTGCGTGCATAACAAATGAGTACAAACAACTACAGCAACAGTTACCTCAAAAACAACAACAGAAATAACAAAAATTCATATATGATGAACACTGCAAAACAGCAACAATTTAAAATGAGTGGCATAACATTAATAGCAACAACAATATTAAAACTTTATACATTTAATATGAGGAGATTTTTTTGTATAAACAAAAAAGGAACAAATTTCAATTCAACCGGGATGGATGGCAAAATAACTAACTAAATAAAACAGTGAAGGATAAAACTGTAGGGATACTAAAATTTATTAGAAAGAGAAATGAAGAACAAAAAATAAGAGTGCACTCAAAAACAGAATATAGACCGGACTATAGAAAAGGGGTACAGATTGTATATTTAATAGTCTACAGTGTATACTAAAGACTAGACCATTATATAGACTAGACTATAAACAAGTTAGGCTATAAACAGTCTAATTATAATGGACTATAAGTGGTCAATAGTAAGACTGTAAAGAGTCAAAAATCTATAGTCTAAAGTACGATAAATTATCTATAGTTTAAACTAGAAAAAATCAACTACAAATTAGCTATAATTTATAATAGAATTAGTCTGTAGTTTATACTATACATAGCTTACAATTTAAACTATAAATATACTATAAATAGTCTATAGTTTATGCTAAAAATATTCTACAGTTTAGACTATGGGTAGTTTATAGTTTAGACTACAAATAGTCTATAATTTACACTGTAAATAGACTATGGTCTATAGCCTACAGTTTTGACTATAAATAGTCTAAAGTTTAAACTATAAATAGTCTATAGTAAAGACTATTAATAGTCTATAGATTGTCTATCCATAATTCAGTCTATTAATAGTCTATATTTAGACTATAAATTGTGCACAGTTTTGACTATAAGTAGTCTATAGTTTTGAAATTAATAATCTATAGTCTGGACAATAAAGAGTTTGTAGTTGAGACCATAAATAGTTTATAGTCTATAGTTCAAACTATAAATAGCTTAAACTATAAATAGGCTATAGTTAAGACTATTAATAATCTATAGCTTGTACTATAAGAGTACATTGTTTAGATTATTAATAGTTAAAACTACAAATTGTTTATAGTTCAGTTCTAAATAGTCTATAGATATACTATTAACAGTCTATAGTTCAGACTATAATTAGTCTATAGCTAAACTACAAATAGGTCTATAGTTTATACTACAAAATGTATATATTTCTATTTTCGACAATATATAGTCTATAGTTCAGACTTTAAATAGTTAGTTTAAACTATAAATAATCTTAATCTAAATCTACATAGTTTATAGTTTAGACTATAAATAGTTTAGAGCTTAAACTATAAACAGTTATTGTTTAGACTATAAATAGTATATAGTTTAGACTATAAATAGTCTATATTTTATACTATACATCAAATTATAAATAGTCCATATTTTAAACTTTAAATGCTTAAACTTTAAATGCTTTAAACTTTAAATGCTCTATAATATATGCTATTAATAGTCTATAGTTTGCACTACAAATAGTCTACAGAATATTCTATAATTATTTAGTCACCACTATTTCTTTACTTTACTCTTATTCCCAAATAATTCTCCACTGTACTACACATGGCTCTTAGATTTAGGTCATTCGTTCATTCCAGTCATTATCCATATATACCACAACATTCATTCAAATGTAGTCAAAGTAAAAAGAGAAAAAACCAAAAAAAAAAAAAAAAAAAAAAGTAAAGAGAGAAAAAAAAAAAAAAAAGAATTGAATTAACCATCAACCAGTTTTCAATTATAGCATTTTATAGAAACGATTTATATAAAAATATATTGAATTTTATACAATTAAATGATTTTTATGATTTATTAATTGAATTTCAAGCTTTTTTTTTCTCAGTTACTCCATTCAATATAAAAGCAAATTAAATATAAATGAAGTAAAACAATTAATACATTTATTTAAACCACAATAATCAATTATTAATAACAGAAATTAATGAAAGTAATGCAACAACAACAGAAAAGAAAAATTGCAAATTTTATAAAACAACAACAACAAAAACCCTACATTATTAAAATTATTATAAAATTAAATTGAAATCAAGGAAATCTTTAAAAATCTATTTTTTGTTAAAAAGAACATAAGTGGGTGTTGAGAATAGAAAAAACACCGGAAATAAGGTAATTGTTTGCCAAATAAACAAAATACCGCAAAAATATCAACATTAAAACCGGATGTTTTTAGTAAAACAAAGAACATTTTATTTTCTATTTTATCTCTCTCTCTATCCCTCTCTTATGTGGGTATGTGTCATTCAGTTATAAACTCATTGATACAATTACTTATTTACTGCTTGAGAAAATAAGTATTAGTGTAGCATATTTATAGGGTAAATAAAAGAAAAGTGTATGTGTCTGTCAATAAATTTGCTGATTGTTTCGTTTGTATACTTTTTTTATTATTATTTAGTGTTATGTTATTTTCTTCTCATGCTTTATTTATTTTTTTATATATATACATATGTATGTCTTTATTTAACAAAATTTGTTTAAAAGTTGTCATGTTTACATTTGTGGTCAAAACATTTCAATAGTTCTCTTTATTTTCTTAAGGACAGTGGTGCAAAAAATATAAAAAGAATGAAATTAAAATAAAGATAAATAGTATTATAATCTATAGTTTTAAATAAAAATATTTTGTATCCTAAACTATAAGAAGTCTATAGCTTAGACTTTTAAGACTCAAAAGTCTATAAATTAGGCAATTGCATAAAAATGAATACAAACAATTTTAGCAACAGTAAATATTTTAAAAACTTCAGAGCTAGATAAAACAGGATTAAAAAAGGAAATAAAAGGTTAAGTCATAAAACATAGACTAGACTATAAATAAGTTAGACTGTCAGAAAATTAGACTATAAATAGTCTATTTTCTAGATAATATAAAGCCTAATATTTATGTTGTAAATAAACTATATGTTAAACAATAAATAGTCTATAATTTAGATAGACTATAGTCTGCAGTCGAATATAAATACTAAACTACAAAAAAACTATAGTTTAAACTATAAATATTATTTATCGTCTAAATAATCTATAGTTAGACTATAAAAAGTCTACAGTTTGACTATAAAATAGTCTATAGTTTGACTATAAAATAGTCTATAGTCTAGAATATAAAATAGTCTGTAGTCTAGACTATAAAATATTCTATAGTTTAAAATATAAATACTCTGTAGTTTTGTCTATAGATAGTCTATAGTTTAGACTATAGACAGTCTATACTTTAGACTCTAAGCAGCATATAGTTTATGCTATATGTAGTCTCTATTTATTCTATAAATAGTCTACAGTTTTGACTAAAAATATTCCATAGCTTAAAAATAGCCTATTGTTCAGACTATAAATATTCTACGGTCTATAATTTAAATTATATATATTCTATAGTTTAGACAATAAAGTGTCCATAGTTCAGGCAATAAATAATCTTGAGCTTAAACTATAGTTTAGACTATTATTAATCTATAGTTAAGACTATAAATATAGTATATTTTATAGTATAAACAATCATTGGTCTATAGTTTACAATATAGTTTATGGTTTGGACTACAATAGTCTATAGCTTATATTACAAATATTCTATTGTTTGCTCTCATAATAGCGTATAGTTTAGCCTAGAAACATTCCATAGCTTAGTTTAGACTATAAATGATCTTTATTTATACTATAAATAGTCTTTATTTATATTATAAATTGTATATTGCTTAGAGTGCAAATAATATATAGTTTGGAATTGAAGTAATCTATACACTAAAGTAGTCTATACACTAAAAATAATTCATAATTTAAATTTTATAATTTAAACTTTAGTTAAATTCTTATAGTCGATAGTTAAGACTCTAAATAGACTATAGTTTAATATATAAATAGTCTATAGATTAAACTACAAATATTCTATAGTCTGTACTTTCGAGTATAAATAGTCTGTACTTTTGACTATAAAAAGATCATATGGCTATAAAGAGTCTTAAGTTTTCACTATAAAATGGTATGTTTAAAACTGTAAAATAGTTTATAGTTTAAAATGAAAATAGTTCATATATTCAGACTATAAATAGTCTTTATTTTAGACTTTAGATAGTCCAGACTAAAGGCTATAATTAGTTTGTAGGCTGTAAACAGTAAATAGTGGTTAATAGGCTATAAATAAATTGTAGTTTTCAATTTAAAGTGATTTTAAACTGAAACTACTGAATATTTTAGTCTCTACAGCAGTCTATGGTTTAAAAAAGTTTTACTTACTGTATGTGTTAACAAAAACTTTTTCACTTTTTTGCTCTTCTGTGTTTTTTTTATATTCCTTTATGTGTATTTTTACAAATCGAAATGTAGAATTTGACATTTTAACAGTATTAGTTGTTATTATATAAACAGACAATTACTTATTTTTTAATCCTAGACAAATTATCATTAAATCATAAAATAGTTCAATTAAATTAAGTGCTAAGGAAGAAATAAAAATCAATATTTTAAGACTTCAAGAGCAATAAGGATTTAAAGTTATACAAAAGAGAAATAAATAAATAAATAAATAAATAAATAAATAAATAAATAAATAAATAAATAAATAAATAAATAAAAAAATAAATAAAAATGCTACAAAAATATTTTTTTGTTTCCAACAATGTTCATACCTTTTATAAATTGATTTGAAGAGATTTGTGTCTCGACTATTTCTTTATAAATTTATATATTTCTTCTTTTTTTACTTAACTTAAATTTAAAGCTAAATTTTAATTATTATTGTTTTTGTTATTATTTTTTTTTTATAAATTTTTTGTAATATTTTCTTGCTTTAAATAAAAATTTGTCACCATATGTTTTATTTTATGATTTTCTAAAAAAATATTTCGCAAAAGTAGTTCATCAACATTTGTTAATTGTCATGTAAATTAATGAAAAAAGAAAATAAAACTAAAATACTATGTTGTTTAACTAGACTTACGACGCCATCATTAAAAAATTAAAAACGAAAATACTATTTCCGTACAGAAACACTCATATACAAATTTAATCTGATAAGAAATAGAAAAAAAAAACATATATATTTAAACAAAATAGAACAAAATAGACAGGCGGACGGACAGACAGACAAAGAAAATATGAATGTATTTGTATGTTTGTTAAAAAAGGTTAGTTTGTATTAAAAAAAGTGTAAATATTAAAAAGTGAGTGCACGCAAAAATTGTAAATTTGTTTTCCTTTTTTTTTTTAATTAATTTAATGAGCACAAATTTTGCTACATATTTTTCATTTTTGCTAACAATTATTTTACTCTAACAGGGATAAAAAAAAATACATTTGTTTAAGAAACAAATATAATTTAATGCTCTAAATCTTAAATGAGTTTTAGAATTTACAAAAAAAAAAACGGAGAGAGAAAAAAATGAATTTCATTTTTTGTTATATTCAAATGCTGCTGGATTTGAATTTTTGTTTATATTTATTTTACTTCTAAATTTTATAACTTTCAACTGCATTTGAAAATGTCTGACTGATATTTTGATCTATTTAGTTGAATGTATGAATATGAATATGACTATGACTATGAAATATAGGTGTGTGTGAGTGTGAATGTTTAAATGTCTGTCTGTCTGTCCGTCTGTCTATATATTTGTTTGTTTATATTTCTATTGATGTGGTTGTTTGGTTGCTGCAGACATTTATACATTCATCATTTTAAATATTCATTTTCATATTTATGTGGGGTTTTTTTTGTTATAAATGAGAGCTTGTTGACTAGAGAAACTATGTACGTATTTAATATGTGTACTTCTGTGTGTGTGTGTGTGTTTGTAAAATTTAATGGTTTGAAGGGTGTTTTCATGTGGCACAAACATGATTTTATATTGTTTATGCTGACAGCTACGATTATGTTAATGTTGCTGTTGATGTTGATGCTTTATGTTGTTGATTACAATGCACAAAAATACATATTTATTATGAAAAAAGAAATAAATAAATAGTTTAAACAATTTCAACTATTTAAAAAAACTATACAATAAATAATAATAAAAAAATTAAAAAAAAACGGACAAATATGTCAAAAACATTAATAAATTTTATTTTTAAAATTTTGAATTAAAGCTAATTTTTTATTGCAATTTAAATGAAATATTTTATAAGTGCTAGTAAAAAATTAAAAAGTTATAAAAAGATTTTATTTAGATAATTTATAAATTATTTTAAAAAAAGTTTAAATTATTTAAAAAATTCCTATAAAAACAACTATAAAAAATTATTTTTAAAACAAAAGTAAAACTTGAACAAACAATAAAAATCTTTATAAAAAATTAAATTACTTAATAAAAAGTTTTAATATATTAAAAAAATAGTACTTACCTTTTTCTATAAAAATTTTAATTTAAAAAAAAAAAAAAAAAAAAATGAAATTNNNTCGTCCTTGTACCAAAAACATCATATGTACCAAATTTCATCAAATTATCTCTAAAATTGCGACCTGTATTTTGCACATAAGCTTTACATGGACAGCCAGCCAGCCAACCAAACGGACGGACAGGCAGACATGGTTAAATCAACTCAAAATGTGATTCTGAGTCGAACGGTATACTTTATACTTGGGTGTAGCAAGATTTTTTAATATAAAGACTTTTGTACTAAAGTACTTTTTAATATAAAGACTGTACTTATTTATTTATTTCATTATAATCTGAAATCACAAGGACCAAGCGATTGATAATTAATTTAGTTTATTGAACTATTTCAATTTTCCCCTTTCAGTAACTTTCATTTACACCTTTCAATTTGATTACAATTACAAAAGATTTAAAAAAAAAATGTTTCCTATTTATTACTTCCTCACAAAAAAAAAAGATCCCTTTAATAAATATTTATCTACCAATTATTGCCTACCTATAATTTATATCTCATACAAATCACTACCATTTTACACTTGACATTACCTTCAACAAACACATACAATTACAGACAGTCACTGACAGACACTCAAGTAGGTGTTGCTTGTTTTAATTAGTAGATAATTTACAATATTACAATTCAATTCAATTCAATACAAGTGCTTATATGTATATGTTTGTGTAACTATAGTTACATATGTATTTTATACTACATATACATACATATATATAAAGACTTAAAATACTTGTATAAATGACAACCTTTAACTACAAAATAATAAAGCATGACAATAACTCTATACATTTGCCAACAAACAAGCAGCAATAAGTGTATGTATGTGTAAAGAGAAATTTCATAAATTTGTCAGTTAACAAAAAGGAATATATGTCAATTTTATAATGATGTTTTATATGTATGTACGTGTATGATTGTGTTTGTATTTGTTATAATTTCCATTTTAGTTTCATAACGAGTCAACCAAAGTACATGCTTGACAATTGCATAATTTTGCTCATTAACCAACTCTAACAAATACAAATATAGAATTACTTACATACACTTGTATTACAGTTACAAACATATACAAACACTCATACACTCATATTATGTTACACACCAATAAACTTGTTTATAACATTTTATGGTAAATTATCAGCTAAAAACAACAACTACATTAACACATCATTATCATTGAATAATGACAACAACAATAACAATTAGTGATTTCTAATGGCACTGGTCATAGGAACAACTAACAACAACATCAATAACGATGCAATTATAATCAGGGTCAGAAATTGACAACAATAAAAACAACAGCTAGAATAACCTTTTACTCACAGACAACTTGGATACAAGTTTAGGATTTCATTATTAATATGTGTAAAGCCAAAGTAGAGAGAGGGAGAGAGAAAGAATAAACCGCAGTGAAAAAACGTTAAGTGTTCAAGTACTTATATGTATTAGTGAATGGTGTTTATTAAATAAACACAAATCTCTTTTTAATTTTACCCCTCTAATGAGCATAAAATTACCTACTCTTGTTTGTTTATAATAAACAAAAAGCTTAGCCTATTTTAAGGCTTAAAAGAAACCTTGATTTATGTAAGATTTTTTTTTTTCAGTTTAAGATTTTTATCTTTAAGTTTATTTTGCTCTTAACTATTCACTAGAATATTTTCTTTTAATTGCAAATATTTATTTTCTTTTTTTGTTTATTCTTATCTGTTAGACAAAAGATCATAAAGGTATATAAACCTTGTCCTTGCTGTTTTGTTAATAATAAAAGAGAATTTTTAATTACTAACTACTTTCATTTCATAAATAGCAGCAACAATATAAAACTGCATTTAGAAAATATAAAAACAAATAAAGAAACAAAACGTAAGTTTCTTATAACGTGTGAAGGGTAAAATCATAATAATACAATATAAAGACATTTTCTGTTATGAAAATTTTAAACAATTAAATTAATTAAAATTAAAAAAAAACAAGAAAAAATATGCTTAAAGCTATTAAACTTCATTATGCACAAAACTTGAAAAAACCTCAATTTTCCTGATAAAAAAATATATATTTTTAAAATTACTTGATTTTGATTTAATTTTAATATATTCTTATATTTGTAATTAATTTTAATTATATTTAAGTCAATTAAAAAATCCCATATGCAATGTTGGCTTTTTAACCAAAATATTTAATATTTGCAATCATTTTATTTCTAAGAAATGTAACTTTTCTTTATAATTTCCATTTATTCATTTAAACTTTCCGTCCTCATCTACTTGATATTGAACATTTTTTCCACCCACATAATGGAAATATGTTTATGAATCTCAAATATATATTTATTTATATTTTTATTTAAAAGAATTATTTATTGATCCTTCAGAGCGTAGAGTCTTTAATAAAAAATAACTTGCATACTTGCACGTACACTGGAAAAAAACATCTGAAGATGCGAAGGGTAATTAAACAAACACGCAACAGTGGTAATTCGTATAAAGAAAAGGGTATCCAAAAAATAATAAAAAAGACAATATTACCGGATGGATAATTTTATCTTCCAACTGTAGTGTAGTCTATTCAAACTACAGTATAGTATAGTCTAGTCAGATTATAGTATAGTCTAGTCAGACTGTAATATAGTCTAGCTAGACTACAACAGTCCAGACAGTCTATAGTCTAGCAAGTCTATAGTATGGTCTAGTCCGACTATAGTACAATAGACTATAGTCTAGTCATACTATAGTGTAGTCTAGCCAGATTGTTATTATAATCAAGCCAGTATATATTAAAATCTAGCCAGACTATATTATAGTCTAACCAGATTATATTATAGTCAAGCAAGACTATGTAATAATCTAAATTGACTGTATAATAGTCTAGCATGACTATATTTAAATCTTGCCAAACTTTACTATAGTCTAACCACATTATGTTATAGTCTACCCAGACTATAGTATAGTCTACCCAGACTATAGTATAGTCTAGCCAGACTATAGTATAGTCTAGCCAGACTATAGTATAGTCTAGCCAGACTATAGTATAGTCTAGCCAGACTATAGTATAGTCTAGGCAGACTATAGTATAGTCTACCCAGACTATAGTATAGTCTAGGCAGACTATAGTATAGTCTAGGCAGACTATAGTATAGTCTAAGCAGACTATAGTATAGTCTAGGCAGACTATAGTATAGTCTAGCCAGACTATAGTATAGTCTAGCCAGACTATGGTATAGTCTAGCCAGACTATGGTATAGTCTAGCCAGACTATGGTATAGTCTAGCCAAATTATATATTAAAGTCTAGCCAGACTATATTATAGTCTAGCCAGACTCTAGTATAGCCTAGGCAGACTATAGTGCAGAGAGACTATAGTATAGTCCAGGCATGTTGTAGTCTAGCCAGACTATAGTATAGTCTAGCCAGACTATAGTATAGTCTAGCCAGACTAGAGTATAGTCTAGCCAGACTAGACTACTACTGGCTGGACTATAGTATAGTATGGCTGGACTATAATATTGTCTGGCTGGACTATAATATTGTCTGGATAGACTACAGTTTAGTCTAGTCAGATTATAGTATAGTTTAGCGAGACTATAGTATTGTCAGACTACAGACTATATAATATATAATACAGTTTGACTAGACTATATTACAGTCTGAATAGTCTAACTATAATATTTTACTATTAATAATTTCTATATTATTTTTTTAATATTTTTTTTTTTTTTCACTTTTCATGGTTCATCCTTAACCATATGACAATACATTCTTTCATATGTTCAAGTAAACAATAATATTGTCCAAATATCTGTCTTCGTTTGCCGATAAATATAAAATTGATTTGTTTTATTCATAAATATTTAACAATGACTGAGTAAAACCAAAAGAACATGTATTTCCAATACATGCTCAACCAAAAAAACAAATAAACAAATCCAAAGATAAGAAGCACAAAAACTGCTTCACAAAATATTCATGTGAAAGTTCATAATGATTTAAGTTTTTCTTATATTTTATTTATTCATTTATTTATTTGTATTTTGTGTAAAACATTATTATGTTGCATGTGAATAAATTCTGCTGTTGCGTTTATGGTAGCGATATTGAATTTCAATTAAAATTTGAACAAATAACAACAAAGACGACTACAACGACGAGAGAGAGACAAACTTTATATTTATGACAGTTTTGTATAAATTTTTATGGCAAATTGGTGCGTGAAAGTGTCATTAAGTTTGGTTAATGTCAGGGTATTTTTATTTAACAATATTTTGTTTTACAATGTTTTTTTTATATTTTTTTCTATAGTTTTTTTATTTGTTCATAAATAAAACCATAAAAATGTTAAGGTTTTTTTTCTTCTCTGGTATTTTTTTAAGGAATATAGAGAACTGTGTGTGAGTGTGTGTGTGAGGGTGTATGTTTGTTTGTCATTTCATAATTGTTCTTTCATGTGTAATTTATACAATATTAATTTGATGACATTTTAATATGTTGTATTGTATTTGTAGTGTTGTTGTTTTTGTTTTGTTATTGTTGTTGTAGAGAGGTAGTATATGTTTTAATTTCAGTCTTTATTTTTTTATGTTTCAATAAAATTATACAAGAATATTAAATATTTTCTTTAGATGAGTTTCGTGTAAGTGGATTTTGATGATGACAATGTTTGTAGCCATAATAAATATTTATAAGCGTACAAATATTAAAGAAATTTACTTTTATGAGTCTATTGTATTTATTTTATGTTATATCATTTTATTTCTATATGAATGTGTATGAATGATGAGAAGAAAATGCTAAGAAAAAAAAAAGAATTCAATTAATATTAATCATACGCCATACCCCATGTTAAGAATTTAGTTCTTAAGAAATAATCACATATGTCAAGGGATTTAGCAGTAAGACTTTAAGATAAATTTGTTTAAAGGAATTTTACTGTTATTAGACTTTCATCCTCCTATACACCTTCGACTGAGTATTAATACCATTTATGTATTTATAAGTTAATGTTCAAGGTGTTTAAATTTAATGATGATTACAAATATGACACAGTCATAGTCTTTATTAAACAAAAAATAGCAATTTGTTTTCTGTTAAATTTGCATAATTTTTATTACAAGCTAATTTTTTTCTTTTTTCTTTACAAAATATTCTTTTTATTACATAATTTTTATTATTGTTATTATTTTAATATTTCTCCCTTTTTTTCATCTTTTTTATTGACAATTATCTTCACTTAAAAAAGCTACAAAAAAGAAGAAAATTATTAAAAAATTCTAATTTAAAAGCAGCTTTAAATTTTTTTTTTCTTTTGAAGGAGGTGTGGAAAAAAACAAATTTTAACATACTTAAACTTTTGTTATTGAAAAGGGGGGAGGGTTTAGAGGAATGAATATGTTAAAAAATGATGAAAATATAATCATAAAAAAAAAATGTGCAAAGTACTTTTTATGATGACGTTTGCAAAAAAATAAAAAATGTTTAAAGCTAAAAAATTAAACGTTTAGAAAATTTTATTACATATTGCTAGAGAAGAAGAAGACTTTATCTCTAACTCATACTTATGTAGTCTTTTTTCTTTTTATTAAACAAATGAAAGAGATAATTTTATTAAATTTAGCATACATTTGGGGATGAAATTAGCAGAACTTAGGACTTTTTACACAAAATTGTAAATGCATATAAATCTTAGGGTTTAAAGCTTAAATATCTAGCAGATTTCTTTAAAAAACTCTAACATCCACAATATTTTTAGGTACAAATAGATTTTTGCCAAAAAAAAAAAAATAATTATCCGCAAAGTTTTCTTTAGAAATGTTTTTAACCGCAAGACTTCTATAGGAAACTTAAAGATTTTCTATAGAAAACTTTTTTATTTTATAGAAGATTTTCTATAGAAAACTGTTATATCCGAAAAATTTTCTATAGATTTTTTTTTTGTCCGCAAAAATTTTCAACAGAAAAATTGTTTGCCTGCAAGATTTTCACTAGATTTTTTTTAAATTATAATCTTCGCTAGGTTTTTCTATAGAAAACCTGTTTATCCATAAGATTTTCTCTAGAAATTTGTTTTTTTATAGACAATTTGTTTAGCAGCAAAATTTTCTATAGAAATTATTTTTTATCCGCAAGATTTTCTATAGAAAACTTGTATATCCGCAAGATTTTGTAGAGAAAATTTATTATACGCAAGATTTTGTATAGAAAATTTAATATCCGCTAGATTTTGTATAGAAAACTGGTTTATCCGCAAGAATTTCTATAGAAAACTTATTTATCCGCAAGATTTTCTATAGAAAACTTGTTTATCCGCAAGATTTTCTATAGAAAACTTGTTTATCCGCAAGATTTTCTATAGAAAACTTGTTTATCCGCAAGATTTTCTATAGAAAACTTGTTTATCCGCAAGATTTTCTATAGAAAACTTGTTTATCCGCAAGATTTTCTATAGAAAACTTGTTTATCCGCAAGATTTTGAATAGAAAACTTGTTTATCCGCAAGTTTTCTATTGATTTTTATCCACAAAATCTTCTACAGAATATATTTAATCCGCAAGATTTTTTATAAAATTTTTTTATCCGCAAAATTTTCTTTACAATTTTTTTTTTATCCACATGATTTCTAAAGATACATTTTTTATCCACTGGATTTAAAAAAATTTATCAATTATCAGGTAGATTTGACTTGATTATCCACCGAATCATTTAAATTTCTGTCTCTGTCTTTTTATGAGTATTTATATATTCTCTCAATTATAGCATTTATTCCCTCACACTCTCTCTCTGTTTCTTTAAAGTTTATTTAACTCTGCGTATGAGTAATTAAGAATTCTATTAAAAATACTCATGCATATCTCCTAACCTATCATTTCTTTCAATTTACTTACAGTTTTAATAAAGATTTTCTAGCTTTTAACCAAATTTACATAAAACTATATGTTTTTCATAGTTTTTTTTATCCGAAATACTATGAGAGTAGCTCTTGCTCGTAATGCATAAGTTTGTTACCAAGTTTTAATCAACATTTACTTTAGTTTTTTGTTTTTGTTTGTGTGATTTTCTTTTTGAGGCGGATTTTTTATTTTGCTAACTATTGCCCCTTGTCCATCATCAAACACACATACTCTGTGAACTCTTATGGAAACATACAAAAATTACTTGGTCTTTTATTATTTGTGGAAACTTGCATAACCCAACAATTTTACATTTATGAGTTAGTTTTTTTTTTCAGGGCCATTTATGATACAGTTCAACATATTTTTTCCTTTAGAAAAATATCCTTGTAGAAAAGTTAAAGAAAAAAATAAATAAAATTTCGAATGAAAATAATTTCAGTTGGTACTATGGTCTGGTAGCTTTAAAAATTCAATAAATATTACTTAAGTTTTTACTTTTAGAACAATTATCCTTTAAATATTTCTTTTAACTAACCTCCTCTTTGTACTCTTTTTGGTTTATCATTACCCCTATACGATCTCTTAATGTTGATGATATTTTTGTCATTGAATGTTAATGCTGTCACTGTGTCTTTTTTCTATGATTATGTGTTATGCTTTCTTTCAAACACTCAAACTTACAACCACATTAATATTTACCTCCCTGCATTGCTACAGTTTTTATTTTCCTTTTATATTTTTCTTTTTGTTCTTGTTGTTTTTGTAGGACACTATGTGGCTATTCTTTTTATTTTTTCATACAAATATGCTGCAAGTATTTTTGATTCTTTTTTTTTAAGTTTTTTTCTATATGATTTTTGTGATATGATTGCACTTATGCTGATTAAAGTTTTAGTTGTTGTTGTTGGATTTTGGCTTTAGTTTTATTTCGGCAAAAACAAAAAAATACTATTTCAAATGGGTTTTTTAGTTATGAGTAAAAAATAGGAGGGTTACCAAAAAAAAAAAAAATAGAAATGAACGAAATGTTAGCAAAAATTTATAAGAGAAAAGACACAAGCATTTCACCAAAAACTCATAATTTCACTAAAGAAAATTTGCAAATTTTATAGAAGAAAATTTTAAAAATTTATAGAAAAGAAATTTTCATTCAGTTCCAAAAAAATCTATATTAAAAAATAAAACAAAAAATGTTGCCAATAAGTTTCACGAAAAAAAATCATTAAAATTAAAAAAAATATTTCAAAAATTCAAAATTTTTCCAACAAATTTTAGTTTAAAAAAAAAAATCACTAAAAATTACATATTTCACAAAAAAATCGAAATTTCACTAAAATTAAAAAAAGTATTAGAAAATTTACCAAAAATTTAAATTTTCTCAAAATTCTAAAATTCACATTTTCAAAAATTTTTAATTTCACCAAAAAGCTAAATTTTCACAAACAACAAAATTCCATTCAACAAAAAAAAAAAAAAAAAAAAAAAATAATTTCATCAAAAATTCCATATTTCACCAACAAATTTCACTAAAAAAAAACAAAATTTCACAAAAATTTTAAAAATTAAAAAAGAGAATTTGTTATAAATAAAAATAAATTTTTTTTAATTTCACCAAAACTTTAATTTATAAAAAAAAGCGCAAAATTTTATTACAAGAGTTTCACCAAAAATGTTAGATTTCATTAAAATTAAAAATTTTACCAGAAACCTGAAACTTCAGCGAAATTTAGTAAAAAATTTTAAATCTTCTTCAAAAATTTCAAAAAATTTTCTTCATTTCACCCAAAATTTCATCAAAATTTTTTAATTTCACTTTGAATTTCACCACAGAAACCAAAATTTACAATAATAAAAATTCATTATTTCATTATTTCAGCAAATTTCTTTATTTTTAGCCCCAATATATCGCCAAAATTCAGAAATTTCACCAAAAATCTTAGAATTCGTTAAAAATATCACTAAAAATTGCAATGTTTTTTAATAATCTGAAAAATTCACCAAAAATTTCTATTAATTCATTAAAATCAAACATTTACCCCATACCTGAAACTTCAACGAAATTAAGTAAAAAATTTTAAATTTTTTTCAAAAATGAAAGTTTTATCATTTCACCCAAAAATTGAAATTTCATCAAACCTTGGAATTTCACTAAAAACTCAAAATTTTATAATAATAATTATAATATAAAAAATAAATCTTATTATTATCAACAAAAATTTTACAATTTCACCAAAAATTTAAAATTTTACCAAAAGTTTAAAACTTCACCAAAAATTTAAAATTTCACCAAAAATTTAAAATTTCACCAAAAATTTTAAATTTCACCAAAAATTTTAAATTTCACCAAAAATTTAAAATTTCACCAAAAATTTAAAATTTCACCAAAAATTTTAAATTTCACTAAAAATCAAAAAATTTTAAATTCATCCTATATCTGGCTTAGGTCGAAAATTATGTATTTTAGCAAAATATTGCAAGATTATCGATTAATTTAAGAAATTTTAAAATATTTTTTTTTAAATATTTAATTATAAAATATATTTACATGTAATTCATTTTAAAATGCTTCCCTTTGAGCTAAAAATTAAAGCAGTAGGGCTAATTAAGTTTCTTAAAGTGGCTTCAAAAAACATTTTAAATTTTATTTTAATTTAATTATATTTTAAACTTTCATTTCTGCAAAAATCATTTCAATAGAATTTTATTAATTTTTCAAAATTATAGAAAAAAGATAAAATTTCTTTGAAATTTTTTATTCCCTTTAAATTGTTCGCCACTAATACTTAGGTATTAGCATGATTTTTTCAAAATGTGTACATATTACCATTTATGCATATTAAAAAGGCTTATATTTTGGCATACAAATATTCATGTTTAGGACTCATAAAACCCGCAATAGATAGATAATATTACAAACGGCTTAAGTTAAATAAAAATGGAAAATATCGAAAAAAAAAGTTGTTTACTTTTAATGAAACATAAAAAAATCCTGTAAAGGAACTAAAGCGAAAAAAATCGTCAGTAATGATATTATTATGATATAATATAGGAAAAATGTATTAAAAAATTACAATAAAAAATAATTAACAAAAAAATAGGTAGAAAGAAAAATTAAAATGTTACACTGGTCAACAAAAAATGATCTTCCAAAAAAAATATTTTCTAGAAAAAAAATTGGTGGACTAGTTGGATTCTGATGAGTTCAACAAGAATCTGCATTTACTTTTTTTTTCTCTCGGATACTGATTTCTCTTTTAAGTGGATGACTAACATCATAACCTTTTTCAGCGGTCACACTATAAACTTCGAGAGTAGCCTAACTTCGAGTTAGGCTATAACTCAAGAACCCTTTACACAAAAGATGCATGCGAAAATTGGCTGCAAGGTATATCAACATTATTCCTTATTCGCTCAAAGTTATGGAACAAAATTTTAACAACTTTTTAAAAAAATAAATTTTTAAATTTTCGGTACTAATTACCGAATGATAACGGTAATATTAACTGAACAAACAATTATATAATTTCAGCTTGAAGACAATTTATGTCGCTATATATTAAAGTTCAATTTATCTTAATAGGACAAACCGTTCTCGAGATATACAAGTGTGACTGCCTAAAGGCGGGGTCATGGTAGTTATGACCATAAAAAAATCTGATTCTTATTTAGCATGTTGAATTCCATTTAATCTAACTATTTTTTTTTTTTTTTTTTTNTTATTCAAAANAAAAAATAAGTGTATTTTTACTTAGCTATAGGTATACATGGGTATCCAAACTTAATAAATCTTGACTTTTTGGTATAAATTTTTTTTCGAAATATCTCCTAAACTATTGAGCGGATAAAAATTTGATACAAAAGTAAACCGTTCTTGAGTTGTAAAGAAATATACTCGAGTAATCGGCACAATACACGCTCATTAAAAAAATCCCGATCTGATGGAACAAAATGAAAGCAGATTCAGATACATATAAAGCTCATTATTTTTTTTTTTTTTTTTGTCGATTAGGTTATTTATGAAATTTTTTACAATATTAGTTAGATTTTCATTATATAATATTTAATATTTAAAACTATATTAAATAAATTTTAAATAAACTTAACTAATTCTATCAAAAATACTCCTTAAGTTATATTTTTTATGAACGTATACTTAATATTAATTTATATTATTGTAGACGTATACTTAATATTAATATTAGTATTTCGTATACGTATTTATATGATAATTAATTTGTATAACAATTATTATAACATATTCATTAATTTGTTTTTTTTTATCTTTTATCTTCAATTCCTGCTCGTTTTAATTTTTATTTTATGTTTTTCCTTTTCTTTTTCTTTTAATTATATTTTTTTTTTCTTTTTTGCTCTTGTGGCACCCCAAAAGTCAATGTCAAGTTTATTTGCGTTTATAAACGCACAATTTTATTTTTTCTTTCTTGTCTTTTTTATTATGTTTGTTGTCAATTTTTTCCCATTTTACTTTGGTATTTCTCTTTTGTCACTTTTTGGTTTATTTTGGTTTATAGTAATTTATCTCAAGTGCTAAAATTCTTAACAAATACACAAATACATGAATAAAAATGCAAAAAAAAATAAAAACAAGAATAACAATAGAAAAAGAAAAAGAAGAAGAGAAGTAGAAGACCACCAACAAAAAGTACTGTTTGGCAAGACAAATATTTGGATAAGAGCCGAGCAGAAAGACAATAAAATAAAAATAGCATAAATATAAACAAACACTGAGAAAAATAATATAAAAACAAAGAAATAAAACTTAAATATTTAAAATAAAAATGTAAGAAATCTGAGGCATCTGATTGAAGCAAATTTTTCAATAGAACTCTTTAAAAAACTTAAATTTATTTTAAATTAAATATTTTTCTTTTATTTTCATCCCTTAATTTCTCTATGTGTAGCCTTTATAGCATAAGCATTTATTTAAATATTTAAAATATATAAACAAAAAGCAAATAAATAATTTATTTATATTTAAAATAACCAAATACAAACAAACACAAAGTCAAGGTGTTTCATGTGTTTTCTTTTATTTTACAACAGAAAAAAAAACAACAATTTCGTTGCTATTTTCTTAATTAAAAATTAAAAAAAGGGGAAAAATATTTAATCACTTAAAACCACTTTGCTTTAACAAATTAATTAACCAAAAAAAAAAAAAAAGAAAATCAATTTAAAATAATATTAAAAAAATATAATGAATTGAAAAAGAAAACAATAGCTGATAACAAACATTTCAAAATACATAATTTAAAATTAAATATTTTATTAAAAAAATAATAAAATAAGTGAAATTTTTTTTAAATCATAGAAATCAAATCTTTGAAAATAAGCTACATTTAAAAGATAACAAAAAAGTTCAATAGAAATATTACTTTTTTAAAAGAAATTAAATTAATTTATTAAATAATAATAATCATACGCCACCTATTTTGTTTTTTAAAATGTCAAATTTCTTACTAATTAAAGCTGCTTATTTTTAAAAGAAATATCCATGATTAAAGCCTTTATAAAGAACTTTAATAAAGGCTTATTGGAAACTTTATATATCATTCTTCTCTGAACTAAGCATCGTCTTCGAGCCATTTACAACCAAATCATAGACGGACAGACATTATAATTCTGTCAAAAACAACAAATTTTAAACTATAGAGTTGATCATAAACCAAAGTGTAGACTATAAACTAGACCATAAACTTAACTATAGACTAGAAGTAGTAGGTTACAGAAAAAAATTTAAAATAGACTAGACTATAGAACAGACTATAGAACTATCTAAGGACTAAAGTAAAGACTATATTAAGAAATAGACTATAAACTCGACTATAATATAGACTAAACTATATACTAGAATATATACCAAATTATATCCCAGACAATAGACCAGACAACAGACTAGAATATAAATTAGAATATAGACTAAATTATAGACTAGAATGTAAAGCAGTTTGTTGGACAAAACTATACACTATAGACTAGACTATAATCTATATACACTCTAAATTAACCTATACACTAGATCATATTCTTGAATAAAGACTAAGAACTAGACAATAAAAAAATATAGAAAATACTATAGACTAGAGCATCGACTAAAATAAAGACTATACTAGACTATTGACCACTTAATATAGACTAGACTGTAGAATAGAGAATAAACTAGAATATGAAATAGACTATAGACTAGACTAGACTATGAACTGGACTATAGACTATAAACTTGAATGTAGATTACGGACTAGACCATATATATAATATAGACTATACTATTGAAAGATTATTGACTTGACTAAAGAATAAACTATTGACTTATATCATTTTCTTTGTTAATAAATTTCTCAGTCATGACTATAATCAACACTACAACAACAACTAAAGTCATCATCAATAGTAAACTATAATTAAGACAATAGTAAAGCTGTAGTTAAAATTATAGTAATGACTAATGTGAAAACTGTAGTCAAGACAATAGTCAAAACCATAGATTATAACATAGATATGAAGTTCAGCTGTCGATTGTCAAAAAAAACATGAGTCTAAGAATGTGTTAGTAACAAATTTCATTGAAAACAAAAACAATTGTAGTACATGTGGCTTTTTGAGTAATTTTTTTCAATTGAGTTTTGTTTAAGCTTCATATCTATGTCAATGATTTATGGTCAAAAATTATAGTCAAGACTTATCTATAGTAAAACAGTAGTTAGAACTATAGAAATGACTTAAGTCAAAACTATAGTCAAGAAAATAGTTAAAAAATAGTCAAAACTATAGTTAAAGCTACAGTCAAAATTATAATCAAATCTATTGACTATAAATTTGATAGTCAAAACTATAATCAAAGCTATAGCCTTAACTATAGTCCAAACTATAATCAAAACTATAGTAAAACCATAGTCAACATTTTAGTTAAGACAATAGTTAAAAACAAGTCAAAACTATTATCAAAACTATAGTCAAAATTATAGTTAAAAAATAGTCAAAATTATAGTCTAAATTAGAGTTAATAAAATAGTCCAAAACTATAGTCAAGATAGTAGTTAAACTATAGTGAAAACCACAAACAAGAATATAGTCAAAATTATATTTAAGACTAAAAGTCATAAGAGTTTCCGAATTTTAAAACCCAATAGTGAAAGCTAATTTAGCTCTTCTTTAATGACCAGTTACTCCTTTTATGAGCTTAAATTAAAATCAATTTTCAAAGCAACTAAATTTAATAAAATTTAAAAGCAACTATATTTACTACTCACACTTACCTATAATCAAAAACATTAATCCAGCCCTAAAAAAAAAAGTAACTCTAAATAAACTAGAAAATTTTAATTGAAATAAATATCCTTTCAATTTCTTTTAACAAAGAATTAAAATTCAAGTTTAAATGGAAAACTAATAAAATTTATTATAATTTTTTTTTTTTTTTTTCAATAAATTTTGTTTCAGTCTAATATGTTCCCTAGTAAACCTTTAGTTATTTTTTCATATTTTAATAAATTTTATTTTTTTCACTTTATTGTTGTTATTTTTACTATATCTAGTTAGTTTAACTATATTAAATGGCAGACTGCGGGTATTACATATATTTTCATATATGAAAACTTTTCTATATAGAATTGAGTTAAGCTGCAGTTAAAAGTTTAACATATTTTCTCATCATCTAGTCTATTTTCTGCTCAAAGTATGAGTGTGTATGAGTATGAAAATTTTTTTGTTGCTAAAATATTCATATAATATTTTTGCATACTAGAGAGAAATAAAAAGGTAAGAGGGGGCTAAATACACTTCTTTTTTAAATTATTTAGAAAATAAAAAAATACTAATGTTATTAGTATTAGTTAATGGTATTCAGTTTTATTCACTTAAATATATAAAATTATGTATATGTGAAATAACTGAATAAATTTGTAATAAAATAAAAAAATTATGTAGAGTTTTTCCAGCAAAAAAAGAAAGAAATTTTAATTTAAGTGCTAGAACTAAAGTAGCAAAATTATAGCTATAAAATTGTCTACAACAAAAATATTTTCAACTTAACAACTTTTTACTACAACTAGACAAATTTAGCTTTTCTTTTGTTAACTTCATATTATGTGTTCTCAAAATTTAAGATCAAAAGTTGCTTGAACTTTTAATAAATAATAATCCCTTTATATATCATATGAATATTTTCAAGACCATTGCCCTTAGCTCTTAGTAGCTTTTCTCACTTATCACTAACACTTTTATACATTCTTTCATATTTAAAGCCACTTAAACCCTCCACTAATATAAAATATTCTTTCCATTGTTTTAAACATATGTAAAATCTTTTATCAACCATAAAAGCTTCAAACATAAAACATAAAAATAATTTTTGCTAAATCAGTAATTTTAACCCTTTTGAAAAATATGAATAGAATTTAAATCCCTAAAACTCCTGTCAGTAAGAAAACAATAGACTTAGAAAAAAGAAAATTTTAATATGACCAAGATAAAGAAAAGAGCTCAAACAAATATTTTTATGAAGCAGTTATTTTATTGTTATAAACCAATATAAAACTATTTTTATAACTAGCAAAAAAAGTCTTAAAAAAAGGCTTTAATAACTGAAATAAAAGATAAAAGAGCTTAAAGGGAAAGAAACTTAACAAAAGCTATTGTATGGAATTCACTTCCAAAGATTTCTTTAAAGTAAATGTCATGCAACTTTTTTTTTAATTGTTTGAAAGTTAGGGAGCATGAAATTTTAAATTCATAAGTTACTTATTACTTTATAAAAGGCTTTCTAAAATAAAACCAAACAATACTGTGATTTTCTTTAAATAATTTTCCAAAACTTTTGAACCAAAAATATACAAATACTTTCTATATTTATATCTTTGAAAACAGCACGTGACTAAGTAAAAAACAAACCCAAAAAGTTTTCATTCCTCTTTTTTCAATACAAAGTTTCAAAGCCAAATAGAAAATTTAACAAATTGCCTCTAAAACCTATGAAAAGCTTAGAATTGTAAAAATATTAAACAAATTATTATTAAATATAAATCCATATCAATCATATGTCTGCATCATCTTTAACAAATGTAATATTTTCGTCTTTTATAATCAAAATAAAATTTTTAGTTTTTATCTGAAAATAACGAAAATCTTATAGAAAAAAACTTTTTTCATTTACTTAACGCCAACCTGCAAAAGTCGTTGGAAAATTACTTATAAGAGTATTTAATATTTGCCAAAAGAAAGTTTTTTGTAATTCGCCAAAAAGAAAAAAAAACAGAAGAGGACAAATAAAGAGCAAAAAATTTATTATAAACTAGACTAAAGACAGCAGAATAAAAAAGAGTACAAAAATGAAAATGAAATGTAAGACAGATAAGAACTGCAGATACTAGACTATAAACTAGACTACTTTAGAAACTATACTACAGACCAAAATCATAGACTTTCTTGAGAGACTGAACTATAGACTAGAATGTAGACAAGAATATAGACCAGATTATAAACTATTCTAAAAACTAGACTACAGACTAAACTATAGACTAGACAACAGTCTATAGTATATTCAAGTATATAGTGCTGGTTGCAGTCAAAACTGTCACAAATATTGTATAAACTATAGTCAAGACCATATTCAAAATAATATTCAGTCTTGAATTCAAAAACTATAGTCAAAACTATATTTAAGGCTATAGTCAAAAATAGTTAAAACTATGGACAGAACTATGGTCAAGACTATAGTCAAAACTATATTCAGCACTATTGTCAAAACTGTAGTAAAACTATAGTGATGATTATATTCTTGACTATAGTCTGGACAATAGACTTGACTGTAGTCTGGACGATAGTTCCGACAGTAGTCTGGACGATAGTCTGGACTATAGTCTGGACGATTCTCTTAACTGTAGCCTGGACGATACTCTTGACTGTAGTCTGGACGATACTCTTGACTGTAGTCTGGACGATAGCCTTGACTATAGTCTGGACGATAGCCTTGACTATAGTCTGGACGATAGTCTTGACTATAGTCTGGACGATTCTCTTGACTGTAGCCTGGAAGATAGTCTTGACTGTAGTCTGGTATATAGTCTTGACTATATTCTGGACGATAGCCTTGACTATAGTCTGCACGATAGTCTTGACTATAGTCTGGCTATAGTAAAGCTATTGTCTTAACTATAGTAAATCTAAAGTCTTGATGATAATCAAAACTATATGCAAGACTAAAGTCAAAAATATTCAAGACTATTGTCAAAACTATAGTCAAGACTATAGTCAAAAATATATTTAGCACTATAGTAGAACTATAGTCTTGATTATATTCTTGACTTTATGAAAACTTTATTCTTGACTATAGTCTTGACGACAGTCTTCACAGTCTTGACTACGGTCTTAACTATAGTTTTGATAATAAACTTGACTATAGTCTGCACGATAGTAAACCTATAATCTTGATAATAGTAAAAGTAATTTTACTCAAAACAGCAGTCAAAATTATATTATATTATATGTTTATAGTCATAAACAAAACTAATATCAAGACCATAACTATATTTTTAGTCAATTTTATAATCGAAACTATAGTCAAGTGTACAGGCGCGGATCCATGGGGAGGAAAAAGGGGAAATTTCCTTCCCCAAAATGAAAACTCTTAATGGAAAATGTGTACTAAATCATAAAATTAAAAAAAAAAAGTTGTGAAAATCATTCTATTTTTCTCCGCCAAATTTTTGAGCTAGATCCGCGGCTGGCCGAGACTGTAGACAAACCTAAAGTCAATAGTATGGTTAAAAGTATAGTCAGGACAGTAATCAAAACTAGACTTAAAAGTATTGTGCGAACTTTGGTGAAAATTATATTGAAGAATAGTGTAGACTATAGACCAGACCATAGACTTCACTGTAGTCTAAACTACAGTTTGCTTTATAGTCTATAGTTTAGTTTTTTACTGCTATTATTTTCCTTATTACTTTTATATTATATAGCATGCATGTCTTTATTGTTCGCTAAATCCATTAAAGCTCTCTCACTCTCACTTCCCACCACCCCCCTTGCCCTTTTAACAGCCAGTTTAATGCAATACCTCTACGTATTGTTGTAATTAATAAAGCTACAAATTTTCTTCATCTAAGAGTATAAAAGTTAAACAAATAATAAAACAAAACTTGTAGATAAAGTAGAAAAGAACAAACTTTAATAAAATCACGCAAAAACTTTGACTTAACACCGACCCAACAAATAAGTGTGAGTGAGATTAATTGAAAACGGAAATAGCAATGGAAATGTTAAGCAAATTCAGACACAATTAAAACTTAAATAAATAATAGAAATTAAATAAGTTGCCATTGTATTAAAATTTCACAAAAAAATATATAATAATAATTAATAGAAAAAATTTAAAAACCATTTCCTGTTCTTTTATTTATTTTGTAGACAAATTATTGTCTGCTATCATAAAACTAATTAAAGTTTAATCTTTTAATTTGTTCAAAGCTCATCAATCTTGTGTTAGAAAATTTGCTTGTAAAATCGATTTAAAGCAAAAACACTTTTAGAAATTATTGATAAAACACCTGTCCTCTTAAATGAATAACTCATATCTCATTCTTATAGAAAGAAAGCCAACAAAAAAAAAAAAAAAAGAAAAAAGACTTTCGTTTACCCTTCTCTAGCAACAATTTATTTTTTTGATTAATTTCTTTTCTAAACGTCTCTATTAATTGGCAATTGCCAACTGCCAACCAGACAGACAGACAGCCAACTAAACAGACCACCAAACTTTTACCAAGGAATTTTATTGAATTGTATTCAAAGATTTAAAGATAATAGATAATTTGGTGGTGATGGTGGCAATACGTTTGACATTAAGAATTTGTTATGTCGTAGCATTAAATTAAATAAAATTTCAATTGATTTATTATTGAACAATTAGTAGATTTAAAAAGATATTTCTGGGGATTTGCACAAAAAAAAACAACAAATTATTCAATCAATTTTATTTAATAAAAAAACAACTGAAATTGAAATTATGAAAACCTTTTAATTAATTTATTTTATTTGAAATAATTTCAGAATTAGAACCGGCTTTTCCTTATAGAGATGTGACCATACAAAGAGGAGTTGATGCCCATGAATTATATGAAATATTGGGAGAAGTGGGCAGGTAAGTTATGTTTTCCTTATAAATTAAACAATTTCTTTTCAAATTAACTTAACTAGAATAGTCATTACAATTAGCTTTGTTTTCTTTGAAGCTTTAAAGTCCAAAAATATAAATTGTGACCATTTCTTTTTTTTTTCAATTTAACTTTTGTTTTTCAGAGGCAAATTTGGCACAGTCTACAAATGTCAAGACAAAAGTAATAATCTCAAATTAGCTGCCAAATTTGTGCCCATTCCAAAGCGTGAAGATCGTCGTAATGTTGAACGTGAAGTAGAAATTATGAATTCTCTGCAGCATCATCTTATCATACAGTTATATGCGGCGTATGAGTATCAGAAAATGATGTGTGTCGTCCAAGAATTGTAAGAAAAAAGTTTTTTTCTATTAAATTTTTGTTTGTGAATGTTTTAAAATTGCACCAAAAAAGGGATATAAAACATATAAGAAGAATTAAATATCAAAAGCTTTTCAATTAAACTCAATATATTTTTTAATTGGAAAATCTTTAAAACATTAAAATAAAAATACTTAAAAAAAAAAACAAAACTTTTAAAATATTTCTAATATTTAAAATTTTATAAAATAATTTTAAAATCCTAGAGAAACGACTTTTAAGAATTTGCTTTAAAACTAAGAAATTTTCTATAAAAAAGCTTTTGAAGATTTTTTATAAAAGGTTCTTTGAGCTTTTCTATAAAAAACTTGTATAAAAAGGTTTAAGAACTTTTCTATAAAAAGCTTTTACAGCTTTTTTTATAAAAATTTTAGTGTTTCTATAAAACATTGTATGAAAAACTTTTTAGTTTTTCTTTAAAAAATGTTATAAAAATATTTTAGAATTTTTTATAAAAAAGCTTTTCTATAAAAAGCTTTTCTTAAAATTATTTGGAGCTTTTCTTAAAAATAATTACTTTTAACAGGTTTTCTATGAAAAACTTTTGGAGCTTTTCAATAAAAATTATATTAATCCGTCTTTAAAGCCATTAAGAGCTTTTTTATTCAGTTTTAAAATGGGCTTATAAAAGTAGTCTTTTGAACACTTTTTTCTTTAGTTTAATTTTTATTTTAATTTAAAATCTAAAAAAAAAATATTGTTTTAATAATCTTTGGATTGACTTTAAAATATTATCAACCTTGACCCCATAGAAATTTTGTATGAATAATAATTTGATCATAAATATAAAATAATAAAACAAAATTTTTGAAATTTAAATGTTTAATCTTTTTTTAAATAAAGCTTTTATAACTTCTTATGAAGTAAAATTAATAGCTTTTCTATGAAAAATCTTTAATTTTTTTTATAGAAAAGTGTTCACATTGAAGAGCTTTCTAAATCAATTTTTTTTTTAAGTTTTTCTATGCGAAATTTTTTATTAAAAATAGCTTTTAAATCATTTTTATAAAAAGAGCTTTTGAAGTTTTCGATATAAAAACCTTTTTTCATTTTTTCCTATTTTTTTACTTTTTCTTAAAAAATCGAGCTTTTCTATGAAAAAGACATTTTTAGGCCCTTTCATAATATGAGCTTTTTCTATAATATGGAGCTTTTATTGTAGAATGAAAAGAACGTTTAAATATTTTCTATACAAAACATATTGTGGGCTTTGTATAATATATTCTAAAACTTTTCTTTTAAACTTATTTTAAAGTTTTTCTTAAAAAACGAACTTTTATACAAATAATAAATATATAAATAATTATTTTCTATTAAAAGCTTTTATATAATATAACGTTTCTTTTAAATATTAAACATTTTCTTATGAACCTTGTAAAATCTTTAGGAGTCTTTAAAAAGAAAATAGAATGTTCTTAGGTTAATCTTTTAATCAAAAGATATTTTTATTTATTCTTTAAAGAGTTAAAGAGCTTTTTTACATTTCTTATTTTTTCATTTAAAAAGCTATAATTTTATATGAATTAAATCGTTATTTAATTCAGGCTTTAATTATTTTAAAGCCTGATTATTTATTTTGAAATTGTTTTTCAAGTTAAATTTATACAGTAAATTCATTAAAATTCTAATGAATAATTTATTCTTTAAAAAGTTTAATTCACAAAAAGTCTTTTTAATAAAAATAGTTTTTGTTTTGCTTTAGAATTAGTAGCTCATTAGTAGTATATTTACTGCTGTTTAAGCAAGTTGTAATCCCACGATTATGTGTTTTAAAATTTTGGCTGATAAACTAAAATATATATTAAACTTTGATATAAGAGTGAATATAAGATTTGCACCATTTCTTATATTTCGTATAGATTATAAGGAAAATAAAAAAGATGTTTTAAAAAAGAAATTGCCGAAAACTAAAAGAAATTTCAAAAAACGTTTTTATAATTTAAAATAAAAAAAACAGTTTGATTTTAAAATAAAATTTAAAAAAAATGTAAGTATTTATTTAAATAATAAAGAGAAGAAGTGTAAAATGTTTTAAGATTATAATAAATGATTTTGATTTATTTTACTTAATTTATTTATTATTCCTTTTTTCTTTCAAATTTTATAAAAATGAAGAAAATAATCAATTTAATTGATCATATGAATTTCTATGAAACTTTTTTCATAATAATACTTTTGAAATAGTTTTGTTGAATTTATTATTTGTGGTTTTTTTAACAAGAGCTTTTAAAAATCAAAATATTTTCTTTTAAACTTTCAAAAATAGTTTTATAATAAATGCAATAAAATGCAATTTAAATGCAAATTTATTTTATTTAAAGTTTTATTTTTAAGCCTTATAAATTACAGAATTTTATTATAACCCAGCAAATTATTTAAATTCCTGAAATTAATAAATTTATAAGGAACATATACTAAGACACTATTATATCCTTTAAAGTATTTGGGTTTTTTTTTCTCTCCTAACAATTAAAAAGAATTTAACAGATTTTGTCTATTTACTGTTTATTATTCATTTATTCATTTTTAATTATTTCATATTTTGTTCTCTTATTATTATTTCACAATTTCTAACAAATTTTATTAGTTTTAGTTTAATTTATAATCTTCAAAAAATTATTAAGTTAAATATATTATTATTGCAGGTTTATTGTTTTAATAATCTTTGGATTGTCTTTAAAATATTATCAACCTTGACCCCATAGAAATTATATCGAATAATAATTTGATCATTAAATAGAAATAATAAACATTAAAATACCCTACATTAAGATTTAAGTATTTAATTATGTTTTATATGACGCGATGATTGAGACGATGACTACGATGGACATCGACTAATGGAGCTCCTCCCTACGAATGTGAGCCTCTACAGCTCTGTCTAGTCTGTAGGCCTTTGCATATCTGTAAATGGCCATTAGAAGGTTGACAGTTGATATCCGCTAAGGAAGTCTTGTCAATCTTCTTAATCGCATCAACAGTTTTTTGTTACAAAGCTACAACAGCAGCAGCCTATAAATAGCATT